>JAHWFO010001556.1:126808-147898 GCA_023313115.1 Rhysida immarginata
AAGGGGTAGGGTGAAGACCTTGTCCTTTACACACCCCCATAAAAAGAAATCACAAGGTGTGAGGTTGGGGCTCTGCGGTGGCCACTTTGCAAGTTCCAGGTTATTGTTTGCTCAACCAATCCACCGCTGTGATTTCTTTTTATGGGGGTGTGTAAAGGACAAGGTCTTCACCCTACCCCTTCCCCGTGACTTTGACGAGCTGAAAGAACGCATTACGGTAGGGATTGATGGAGACAGGTTAATGCGGGTTTGGGACGAATTTGACTACAGGGGGCATATTGAACATCTTTAACTGTGTCACAATAAACTTCAAGAGTTTTTCTTTAAGAATCCGTATGTGGTGTGTCTATATTCTGAATAGCTTTGATGTATAAATTTTTAAAAGTGTGAATTTCTTTTGTAATCACCCTGTATATCCATTCATTATTAATTCCAGTACAATTATAGCAGGATGTTGATTATCCGATTTAGTTGGGACTGGACATCGTTAGGATACATGATTGTTCAGATAAATAAAAACCGAATATGAAAATGTGTAAATTAAAAACAAAACTGATGTACAATGTTACAGTTCTTCCTTTGTCGCAAACAAAAACTTATTTTTTTGCTGTACCATAAAAACATCTACTTTTTTTGTTGCTAGGTCTCTGATTCTCCTGAGCATCAGTAGTCAAGTAGAACAGCACTCTGATCTATAGAACAGCACTCATGATATGTTGTTCGTATCACGTCATAGCTATCTCAATGCAGCAAATGCATCACCATTTGTCGGACCCTTGCTGCTTTCGTAGTTGTTTTTGTCTTAGTAAGAGCAAATTTTCAATTCCCCGATGGTTCGATTGCACATTATTCATCAGTGGTGTATATATACAGGGTTAGCAAGAAATAAATTTCCCACTTCAGAGGGATATAGAACTTGTTCTGTTATTCCAAATGAGATAAAATTTGAACTACAGATAATTCAAATAATGTGCTTGACATTTATTAAATAAAAAATTTTAGTACAAATATTCACCAGTAAATGGTGCTCTAACACAGAAGGTATTTCTCTGCATATATAGAAAATGTGAAACATCATGTGCATTACAGAGCATGCCTATTAGCATTATTCTTTGGATAAAAAGACTGGATTCTGTACGAGCATTGGTTATTGCTCTGCACACCATGCCTACGTTGCCTGAAAAAGCACTGCTGGAAAATTGTTCTACCAGAACCAACAGAACACCGTTGCAGCTGTAAAGGAATTCCGTCGTATGAAGCGGATGCGAAGAGGTCCAATGACTCGTGCCCTAAGCAAGATGATACAGAAATTCGAAATAACTGGGCAACTTTCCATTCTTCCCGGTAGAGGACGAAAGCAAATCCAATCTTCTAGTGTCGAAAATGTGGCTACTTATGTTATTTCACATTGATAAAGCACCACCTGTCGGTGGATTTTTATACTAAAATTTTTTATTTAATAAATACGAAGCGCATCATTTGATTATGTGTACTTCAAATTTATCTCATTTGTACCAAATAAAAAAACATTCAACAGCCCTCTAAAGTGGGAAACTTACTTCTTGCTAACCCTGTACATTAGTCCGGATATTTGAGCTGCAGATAATTAATGTTCGGATAAGCGACGTTCTATATACTTCCAAAATTTCATATTTCCACAGTAAGAAGGTTCTAATTCCATTGCTAGGTTTCAGAATTTAAAATTTAAATGTCTACTAAAGAAAATTGATGTGTGTCTAATGAAATTTCCAATAGCAATTATTAAACATTGTTTAACTTTCATTGTAACAACTGAACTTCTTTCATTGATTGCAACTTTTACTGAATTATGTCTTGACACAAAAAGCTTGCTTTTTTTTTTTTTTTTTTTTTTTTATTTTTATTTTATTTTTTTTAAGTTTTGTCCCTTGTTTCCATTTTCACTTTGTTTATAAAGATACTTAATTTAAAAAAAAAAAAACAAAAAAAAAACTGTTCATTTATTATTTTTATAAGCTATAAGAATTGAATAATCACAATCAAAATTTAACTTCATGACAATCAAAACTGCATGTGCATAGTAATTTTTGCTGATTTCCTTTAGTTTTGATGCTGCTTAAAGGATATTTCTACTGAAAAGAAAAGTCAGTTCTGATTTTAGTCATCAGTAGTAAGAAGTATACTATATAGAAAATAGTAAATTGAACATTTTAATTTTTTTTGTCCATAATTTTACGTATTAAACTTTCTTTGAAAAGTGGAAAGAGCCATTGTATTCCCAGCGTTATGTTCCATTTTCTGTTTGAGATAACCAGTACATGTAGAAAATAGTTTTATCTTGGCAATTGCCATTGATAACAGCTGTGAGTCTGCAAATAACCATTTTGAATGTTTCGGATCCCTACATCATGGCCCAAATATCTTGACATTACAATTAGTTTGTACATTGCCATGTGATAAAGAACGTTTTTAAAGCTTACGTTCAGACTAATTATAAAGATTATTGATGAAAAATATGAAAGAAAAAGGTTCCTGGTTCAAATCCAGGCTGTGGAATTTTCTTTCCTATTTTTCATCAATAATTTGAACAGCTGAGGTATGGCATAGGATAAAGCCCTCACAGACCATTCATGAGTTATTCTTTAATAATTATACAGAGTTTAAAATGGTGATATCCAGGTTCAAATAAGCAACAAAGTTTTCTTTGCAAATTGTTTTTTATTATGTTAATACGTGTATATTTCTATAAAACTTCCATCATTTTGTTTTTATTTAATTTTCGTAATTTCCATATATTGCCTTTTGATTGAAAGATTTCATTCTTCATGCTAGCGGAACTAGTTGCACGTCTCCATATAGCATTACCACTAGGATAAAACCAATAACATGAAAACATGAAGGTTTATAGCTACAATAAACGTACTTGCGCTGGTGTTTGAAGACCACTGACATGCTTGTGAAGTTGAAATAATTTTTTGGCATTTATTCCTTACTTTTTTTATAGCAAGAAAAAATTCCAATGCTTATGATTTCATCACTTTACGTTTAGAAATTTCTACATAATTGCTTTCCTATTATGTATAAAGTTATTAAAACCACTGATTTCATTCATTCTCTGTATGCTGCCGAGTATCCGACATTTTAATTTTGTTACTCTAATCTGCTTTTTCTGTTTTGTGTATTATGGTCACTAATGAGTTAATCACCTACTTAGAATTTAATCTTTTTCTATCAAGATTAAATGTCAGACTTTATTTTTACCATCTTCCTAGTGTCTAGTAGAGAAATATGCAATGCAGAAAGTTCAGTTCTTTTCAAACATGTAGTAGTTCTCTTTAAATCAGCATTTGGTCGCCATCCTAATTTGTCTAGATTTACCGAGACCAGCCCTGTGAAAATGCAGTGGACTGACTCGGTTTGTTAATTGAATAACAACTGATCGACAGTTGGATGACAACCATTTATAATAGATGCAACTCAAATAGTCTGGTCTTTTGAAGATTCACTCAATGTTTCAAGCAGTATAGCGATATGTCCCTTATTTGCATAAAAGTCTGTCTCTGAATTTAAATTAATTACAAACTGATTACTACTAACAGCTTCACTTCTTTCTTTCTTTAAATACAGTGGAATTCCGTTAATCCAAAACATTTGTGCCAACTAAAATCCTAGCAAATTTAAAGTTTGCTGGAACTTATCAGACAAGTTGATGAGTGTGTATATGTACGTAACAGAGTAATAGCAGATAGAAAGTAATCCTACTTCGAGCACCACTAGCTGAGTGGTGAGTGGTTGCACAGTTTCAGACTTTGCCTTTTTTATGTGCATATGTTAATATTTTCTGTATATCGTAGCTTTTTGCATTGTATACATATTACAATGCAAGAAATAAAAGAAATTAAAATTTGGTTTTGTATTAGTATTTTTTTTTCTCGCTTGTTCAGATTAAACCAGATTTTTTGATTAGCAAGACTCACTGTAATGAATAAATAAAGAATGCAAATAATCAAAGAATATTTTTATTGCTATTTGGTGAAATGGAGAAAAAATTATTTAAATCATGAGATTTAAATCATGGATTTTAAAATTTAAATTTATATACATACATACAGAAATGACTCCATAGTATTGCCAACTTTCGCATTCACCTATAATGCATGCAGCATGGCGGGCTTCTTATTAATTGCATCCATTGGATATGCATGAGAAACTTAAAATAATCGCAAGAGTATAACTTAGATCGTAACACAAAAAGAATAATGAGAATGTTCAAAGATGGCATTAACGTATGATAGTTTATTGTAAAGTAAAATAATTATTTCAAAATCCAAAAATTGAAATAACAACAAAGGTTGAAAGTATTGGTCAGTATTCTATACAAAGGTCTTGTAAAGGATATATGATAAGAACTTTTAGAACTGAGTTATAATGCTCTTGCAAGATATTCTACAATGCTTGATCAGATTTCTTATTCAACAAATGTACAGATTTTGAAGGGGGAAAGGGGCTTAAAACATCTCATTAAAGAGGTATTTATCATTGAAAATGATTCTAATACATTGACTCGAACCTCGTACAAGTTGAGTTTACATTGGCTTATTTTATAAGATCATGTGTCATTGATTTTAATAGTCTTTTTTTAAACACTTTGTTTTGGTATTCCTCCAATTTTTGGTTTTCAATTTGAACTGTATCATAATACTTGATAATACTTTAAGAGGAACTCTGTGTAAAGAGGGTGTTTTTTTTTTTTTATAAATATGTATGTGTATGTCTGTATCTCAAGGACTCTTACCATTAATTACTGTACTTGTAAAAATATTTGACAGGCCTTGTTCTAGAATTTAAGTGTAGAATACAAGAAAAAGAAACTTTACACTTAAATGTTTACTTTTTTTTTATTTGTTTGGTCATTTATTCTGATTCAATACTATTTGTCATGGTTGAATTTAAAAAAAATATGCTTCACTCACAAAATGATGGCTCTATTATATCTTAAAATATTTTAGTATGTAATTTAGTCTATTTTAAATCTCAGTTTGAAAGTTATATCTTGTGTATGTATTCCTCTACAATCGACTGCAAATATGAGATCTGAAGAAAAAGAATCTGCAAATACAGGGGCACCAGTGTATATGTAGCTTTAAAATGGTAGAAAAGGAGAAAATTTTTGTTAAAGACCAGGCAATTCTTAATCAGGCAAAAATATTTTGTCTTAAATTTGATTTATTTTTATATCTGAGAATATACAAATCGATTGGATTCACTTTAAATAAATTTTTCAATTTTGGACTATGCAGTTAATACAGACATAAAACAAAAATTAAATTAATATTGATAAACCATATACTTTCTTGAAACCATCATATATGATAAGTAATTATTATTATTCTTAAACTGGGTTAGGGGTTAGATTATTATTGAACAACATTAGCATTGATTCCTTGAGTCATCCATGCCCTCGGTTGCCCAACCCTGCGACTCTTTGGTTCCGAGAGCGACAAGACTTACGCGCTAGCACTCTCGAACACCGAGCTGGCTTTTGTGATGGTAACAATTGAATTTGATAGGTTTATTTGAACCTTCCTATTAGGTTAAATTTGCTGATAGCTGTGTTTTTAAATAAGTAAAAAGAATTATGTAAATCTTACATTCTTTGAAAATAACTCTGATTTGGAGATCATTGCTACAATAATTTTAAATCCTCTTAGTAGGGTCTTCACCTTTTTCATTATTCTTGGTACCATTCAAAGTCCAATATTTATTGCTCTTATTTTTGAAATTGTCTAAGCACTAATGCCACTTAATTTGTTCAGAATCATTTCGAAATGTTTACTTAATAAACAAGGAATTGTTTACTAACTATTATGTAGACTCTTGTGAGCTAAAAAATTTTAATCCAAAAGAATACAGTTTAGCTTATGGATGGATACAAGTATTCTTTGACCTGTATAGATTTCCAAAAAAAGAAAGAATTCGCAACATCTGAGTTGTTATGGTTTTAACTCTCAGAATTTTGTTTTGCAAAATATTTATAATTATTATTTTTTTTTTCACCCCCCCCCCCCCTCCAGAATTTCATTCTGTGAGCACTTACTAATATTTATGGTACTTCTAGCTTGTTAAAATATTTCGTCAACTGTAAGAATTGTATTCGTTGAATTGTGGCCTTCTGTGTGGATTATAATGTTTTATCTTCAGTATTATATTACTTTAAAAATAAGTTGATTTGAAAGATTAAAAAATTTAGCATTAATATCAAAATAATTAGTATTAATATATAAAAAAACTTTCAGACAACACTTTTCCTTGTTCTTGTATAAGCTTATGATGCATTATGCTTTTGGTAATGTTAAAAACTAGAAATCTATGGAACTTCTGTTGTATGGAGTATGCTTAACTTTTAAAACTTATATCTTTATTATTATTATTATTATTATTATTACAAATGCCTAAAATCAAAAGTGTATAGATGTTTGTGTTGGTCCTTTTACTAACAAGCTTGGAAGACCAAGAGCGAATCCTCCGTAAATTTTAATAGATCCTGGTTATTTAACATCCTGGACACCAAATAAGTAATAGAAAAGAGGAATAGAAAATATAGATAAAATTTAAATCTTCATAGTGGTTATTTTGATTTTCGAATTTAAAAAATATTCCAGATACTTGTTAGTTTTGTATAAATGTGTAACTTTTGGCTACACAGATTTTATTCCTTTTTTTTTTTTTTTTTTTTTTTTTTTTTTTTACTGGTTATTAAATGTACTGTAATATAGGATATACTGTAATATGCATAAGAGAATTTATATTTATCTTTTGGACCATAGTTACTAGGCATCATTGCATTATCCGCTAGATGGTCAGCTGAAAGAGTGAGGGCCAAATGCTTGGCATTGGGAGTTTGTTGCTAATAATAACACCCCCATCATAAATCTTTCTAGTGGTATGCTCCACTGACTCAGGCTGTCATTGAGTTGCTGATGGGCAACCCCCAACCCCTGCACCCTTGTCCTGTGTGCACAGAAGGCAGCTTCATTTCACTAGTCTCAACAATAGTGCTTTCCACCCCCAAGTGGTAGAGTGTGTGTCATCGAATTCTGATGTGGTATCAGTGGGTACACCCAATAAAAATACTTGATAATAGTGGTGTTAGTAATTTATTTTTTTCTTGATACATTTTTTAAATGAATTAAATATTCAGCTTTTAAAATAGAACCATTTAAGTCCGTTTCTTTCTCTATTAAAATGTTTAGGTACATTTTTTTCCTTGAAAAATTTTTTTATCTTCTTACTCAAAACATAATTTTTTAATTTTTTTTGTCTAGATGTTAAATTACTGATAAACCTAATTTTATTTAAGATGTTTGAGATGTAATTAAGTATTCTTTAAATTTAATTAAGAAAAGTCACTGAATTTAATCTATTTATAAACATATTGTGTACCTTTCCTACTCTATTAAAAATAATTGTTTTATAGCAATTGGTTACTTAAAATTCTTTATTTGATGATGGTAGCATTCATTGTCGAATTGCACTCTTCATATGATTATATCTTTTCTTCAAGAATCTCTGACACATGATAAATGCTTTTGAGGAGGTCCACAAAACTATAGATTCATTGAAGAAGAAATCCCTGGCAGGTTGTTGGAAGCGACCTGAACTTGGGATGCTTCATGATGCACTGACAGCATTGAATCAATCCTTCACACTGCTGAAACTGGTGATCTGAACGATTCTATAAACATGATCACTGTTGCGGAAGATGGGATTTAGTAACTTCTATTCACATGAAAAAACGAATTTTTCAAATTTGAAATTTAAACTTGTGCATCAATCATGTTGGTCATTTTCTTTTGTTCAAATTTCATTTAAAATTGGCAGCATTTTTAATAATCAATAATGATTATATAAACCTTATTTCTCCTAATTAGAAAAATGCAAGGAGAATGCATAAATAGAATGATTTTCTGATTAACCCTTTTGAATAAACAAAATGAAAACTGATTTTCATTAATTCTGTTAGTTGTAAGTAATTGAAGGTAACGACTGTACTTGTTTAAAGTACTAGCTTTTAGAGAGTTGTTTCCTCTATAGATTTCTAGAATGCATTAGGGCTTTTTTATTTTTTTATTTTTTCTGAAAGAGTTCTTTATATTTCAAAGCATTTAGTAACTCGTTGACATCATTTCTGTTTTAACCAGTCAAACTTCACCTGTCAAAGGCCAGAATCAGTAAGTAATAAGTCTTGTTAACTGCCTTGGCAGTCTCAGAGGAAGGCAAGAGGGGAATTTCTGATAGATTCATTTTTCCTGCCGTTTCTGTTCCATCTGAGCATGGGTGGTGTTACAATTTAGCTGCCTCTACCCTACCACTCATCTTTTTTTTTTTTCATTACTTTTTTATTGTTTCTAATATATAAATATTACCAAGAGTTTTTTTACTTTTGGTATTAACTCTTGAAAATTGTGAAGGGAAATTTAAAATTTTCAAGAGTTTGGATAAATTTAGTTTCCATTTTCTTACGATTTTCTAGAATTGTAGTTTCCTTTGGATAAAATTCCAGTTATTAAATTTGTGCTTTCATAGAGTTAAAAATTAAAGATTAATGCTTTCGAAATACAATATTTTCGTTTATTGCCTTTATAATGAGCATTTTTCATGGTTTGTCATGAAAATTTCAGTTTGTTTTTTTTTTAAGTTTTTTTATGCCAAAGAAGAAAAAAAAAAATGGAGTGACCAATTTAACCTGAAATTGAATATTTACTTTATTTCAGTGTTTTATTGGTTCAATTAGAGGAGTCTTATTTCCATTCAAGAAAAATGATTTTTTTTTAAACCTCCCCTGTCCATTATTGCTGTCAGTAAATGCTTAAATGAAGAAGACAGAACTATAATATGGTTGATTGGCATCATGCACATATGGTTAGCAGCTTGAACGTATACTGTGTCTGCAAAATCATTTTTAAAACTCTGTCATGACAGAGAGAAGAGTGATCATCACCTCGTATTACTCCCACCCCCTCCATTTTCCTTCACAGGGAAGAGGGAAGGAGTCCTGCTATCCTGGAGAAAGAGATATATCTTGCCTTTCAATCACTAGCAGCATTAAATCTGTAAATTTCATTTAAAAATTGCATTTTTATTTATTATTATTTTTTTTTTTTTTTTTTTTTTTTTTTTTTATTCCCCAATTTAAGTTCATATGAAAGATGAAATAAGACGACTGAGATCGTAGATTTTTTATTATTTAATTGTAGATATCTTTCTTCAGTAGAATTTTTTGTTCTTTATCAGTAAAATTTATTTAAAAAAAAAAAACACTTGGAAAATTTACAGTCATTAACAAATGCTGATTACATGTACAACATTCTTAAAATTAGGTCATCATTTAAAGATGCTGTTTGCATTATAATGAATTTTTAAATGTCTGCAATTTTGTTCGTTATAATGTATAATTTTTAAATGTACAGTAGAAAAGGCGAATCTATTTTTATTTAAATTGGATTTTTTCATAACTTTTTTTTATTTTTTTTAAATAACCAAACACAGCATGACCCTTTTCTTTTTCCCAGCTTCTACTTTATGATCTTAATTTTGGTGTCAAGATCTAAACATTTTCTAATATGAATACAAGTGAATCCCATAACAAGTGTTCCCTGTTTCTCTTGTCTGTGTATTCTTCATCCTCTGCTCCTATGAAGTGAATAACCCAAAACTAAATTTATACAAAAAAAAAAAAAAAAAAAAAAAGTTGATTTTTTAAAATTTTGCTACCGTATATCCAAATGAAAATTGTGTAAGAGCCCATAAAATGATTCTTTATATACGCAGTTTCGTTGTAACCATAGAAAATTTGTACAGTTCAATGAACCTGCAGTTGGGGGGTTTCAATTAGGTTCGCTATAACAGAGTTGGTTTTGTGTGGGTTGGGTTCAACTGTATTATTATTATTATTTTTATTATCATTGAAATTTGTTTTAAAAATTGTGTTTATATATTTATTAAAGAAATTGAATAACAAAAAAACCTGCAGTTATATTTAAGATTAGAAATGGATAAAACTTTTATTTTCAGATTGATGAAATTTGACTGCTGACTAGAAATTTCTTAAAAATTGATCTTGTCTAATTATTAAATTATCTAATAATATTCAAGAGTAAATATTTTATTGTTATATGCATCAGTTTTGCTCTATCAGTGGTTTATAGTTGCATTGGTGATTTTTAAACAGAAGAAGAAACTGGCTCCGAGTTCAGCATTGCCACCAATGAAGGTGATGATGGAAAAGGTTTAGAAGAGATGGATATCGACGAAGCTGATACCATTCATGCAGCAGAAGCCTCAGAAGCACCCGTGCTTAGTGATCCTGTTTCAACTTGTAAGTGTAATTAAAAATTATCTTTAGATACTATTAGGTGTTATCAGAGAAATGGGAATTCTTTTAAACATATGATTAACTTCTAAATTGACAAAGTTTGTATGGGTTCTCTCCTCCAAACTTTATTTTCTTTCTTTTCAAAAATCAAGAATGTTTTAAACAACTTAGTACGATAAACAAGTCTTTAAACTCTCACTTCGATATTTGTTTTTAAATTTAATCTTCAGATTTAAAAAAAACAAACCTTTTCTGTTTTCTGTTCCTACTTAAATAAATATTGAACATTTTCCTTCCACAAAGTTTTTTTACAACAAAATAAGAGTGTTCTTTTTATCACAGTTAATGTTGGATAAATTGAACAACCTTTTATGATACATATTAAAGTTTCTGTTGAACATCTTCAGTTACATCACAATTGTATAACGTTTACTAAAAGTTCAAATTTATGAAAATTACCAACAGTACACTTATGCTTTGTCCAGTGAAATAACATAACTGGGTAGTTCCAATTAACATATAATTTCAATTGAATAACAATGAATTGCTTGGCTTGGATTGCAACAACGGAATTTCATTGAACAGATAGGATGTGAACAAAGTGTAAGGAAACTACAAATCCACAACGAAATATCTTTTTTGATTCTATATACATTTCAAGGGTTAAGCTTCCTTAATCAGCGATTTCATGAAGGAGGCATAGTCCCTAAAATATATATTCGAGTCATTAAAAATAGTTTGTTGTGGATTTGTGGTTTCCTTAAACTTTGTTCACATTCTGGTCAAGTTGTTCAGTTGAGGCTTCTGTTGTTACTATTTACAGGTGTCCCAGGAGGAAAGGTCAATATTTTGTGAAGATAAAGAATGAGTTATTGTAAGTCAAAAAGTTTATATCTGCCCAAGTCGTTTATTAATGGCTTTTGAGATACAGCTATTGGTTAAGTATTGAATAATTTAAAGTAAATAATTTAACTGTGGCACTTCGTGTTGATTTCATTATTCAATGTAATGTAACGCTACATGATTTGATTTCATTATTCCTCTGGCTCACGAATAACAAGGCATTTTCAGCATGACAGAGCACTCTTCAGAGGATGATACGTGTGTGAGAACAATTAAATGCAGTTTTTCATAATCGCTGGATTGGTCATGGTGGGTTTGTTAGTTGGCCACCCAGATAAGACGAGCACAAAAACAATTTTTAACCTCCTGTACAATCGCCCTCAGATAAGAGAATTGGAAAGAACTTTCAAAGATTTTGATCTACTATAGCTTTTTATCGCGCACTCACACAGAAACTGCTACAGGGAGGTCCCAAGATTACCCGAACTAACTCCCTTGGATTTCTGCTTTTGGAGTTGGTTAAAAGTGTGTGGTTTATAAAACTACAGTCAATACATGAGACAAACTTATTGCATGTATAACAGATGCTGTGGATCAAATAAGAGAATGTGAAGATGCTTTCAGGTGTGCAGCCCATCACATTCTCACAAGAATTGAAAAATGATCGAAGTACGTGGCAGAATATGTAAAAATTTGTCACCGCCGAACAACAGAGATCCAGGCATCCCCATCCATCCAGGACAGCCTAGCAGTGTAACGGGCCAATCGAGAAAATACGGTAGAGCTAAATTCGTATTATAGTTTGTGTCCAAACAAAAGATTCATTTACATATTTCTTGTATCTTTCATTGTGAAATGGAACATTTTAATTAATTGTAGTAAACTAAAAACCATATTAAAAGCATCATGATTTTAATTTCAAGTAGCTTATCCCAGAAACAGTTAATAAAAGACTATAAGTTTACATAATTTTATTGACTTGCCAATAACTCATTCTATACCAAACGAAGTATTGACCTTTCTTCCCAGGACACCCTGTATAGATTTTAGGTACAGTGCTCCCTCTATATAATGGAATTTTACATAACGTTAAATTTATAACTTCAAGTCCATATAACAAAGTTTTTTTCCGGAAAATAAAATTGCAGACTCATGTCTGCAGTTTTTATTTTCTGGGGGAAAAACTCCGTTATATGGACTTGCTGTTATATATTTGGCTTTATGTAGAGTTCAGTTATATAGAGGGAGCACTGTAATTGTTTAACTTTTTTAAAAAAAATAATTTATAGCTTAGTTTATTTTGTAATTCAATTCAAAGGAATTGTTCAACTTGAAACTGTCAAAACATATTTATTTTATTTTTTGTTGATTTGTTTTATGATGACCCAAATATTCTGCTTAAGACAAAATATGGAGTTAAACTTATTTGATTTTGTAAATTAAAACTATAGACAAAACTGTTTTGCAGGAATATTCTTCTCAATAATCTTTAGAAATCTTTTCAATTTATAAATAGTTAATATTTTTTAAAATTATTCAAATGTAGCAGCTAGAACAATGTAATTGATATCGAGAAAAATTTTTAAAAGAAGAAAACTTAGGAAAAGAAGAAAATTTTGAAATGAATTAAAATTTTCAGTTTGAAATTTTTTTAGTTTTGTATTAAACTAGAGGGTAGAGGAATCCTTTTCGGGTGAATGAAAGGAATGCAGTTGAGGAAAGACCTCCCTCTATACCCCTCTGTGGCTCTTGGGAACTTCATTCGCTTGGTTTATTCCAGAGCAGTTGCATCCGAAGCCACCAGTAATTGATTAATGAAACTTCACGCGAATATTTTTTAATCATTACGACCAAAAAATGATGTGCATTGGAAGTGAAGTGACAGTAATTTACAACGCAGTTTATTGGAGATTCTCCGCATATTTTGTTACCGTTTGGCAACACTGCTTGAGCCACCACACTTTTGGATTAAAAAAAAAATAATAAATAAAAAGAGGAAAAGCCCAACAATTTGTGGTGTTGAGAAGAGAAATAAATCAGCCACGCTCGACTTTTTGGCAAATTTAATCATTTTTGTGTTTGACAAGAATACAACGTGGTCTTTCTATTTCCACACTCGGATAATTGCTTTCGATGTTTGTTTGGTTTTAATTTTGTTTTTATTGAGTGTAGCCCACCCCCTCTTAAAAATGTACTGTTGTTGCTTTGCATGATCTATTTGAAAAGATGCAATTCTGTTAAGCGTAAATAAGCATCATATGGACTTTTTTATTTTTTGGCTTTATCTAATAAATGATTCTAGATTACGTATAAATTTCGGAATGTTTGGAATAGTAGTACTGCTTATTGGAATTAACAGATGTATGTTATTTGTTTTAAGTGAATGATAGTCCATCCTTATTCCTATACATTTAGAATCTATAATGCACATTGGTAGTTTAAAACCGGTTTGATAAATTAGTTTTCTTAAATGAAGTTTCCATTTTCAATTATATTTCAGAATGTTTATTTATCATTACTCTTTCTCATTCTTCTCAACCTGATTTTTTTTTTTTTATAAATAGAAATGTTTATATATTTTTTTTTTTTTTTACTTTAAATAATCAGATAAGGCTTTTATGGCGTTATGATTCCCATTTTCTCAATTATTCTAGTATGGATTTTAATGTTTTGAGAAGATTTTCTTGTACCAGAGAATATTCTCATTGCTCTTTCTCACTATTGCCTGTTTTAATTTTCTTTAGAGAGAGAGAGAGAGAGAGAGAGAGAGAGAGAGAGAGAGAGAGAGCGAGCACACACCACTCAATATCTCTGCCTACAAAGCTTGCCACCACCTCTGCGAACCACTGAACACTTTTGACGTGTACATTGTAAATATTCATTGTGAGCTGTTAATTAGGAAGGATTAGAGTGTTGATTTAAAGTAACCCCAATCCAAGCAGCTCTCGTGATGTATTCGCTGTGGAATAGAAAGCAAATAAATTAAGAGGCTGTGCAATGTGAACCCTTCCCTGTTTTGACACTCTTTGCACTTGCAAAATTTAATCACTTGTTAAAACAAGCCAGGGAGGGGGGAGGAACTCCACAGAAAACTTTGGGAAACGTAAAAAATATCTTAACTGGGATTTGAATAAAACCAAGGTTGGATAAAAAGTCATACTACTGCCACTCTTTTCTTTTTTCAAATATCTGCCTTATATCATTACTAAAGCATGGATAGTTTTATATCAAGAAATTAAAAAAAAATATATCCAGTTTTTTTTTTCACATGTTAAAATAAACGAAAAATAATTCTTTAATTTTGATTTTTAATTTTGTACATAATTTTTCTGAGGAGGTATTTAATTTTTTTATATTCTTTTAACAGTTTTGCCTGGTTTTGTATTAAACTTAATAGTCGATGTATGTTTAAGAATATTAAAATGTTTTGACTTGGAATTTTCAATACTGTTTGTCTTTGAAAATATTACGATTGAAATTGTATAAAATTTTCTTACAGAATTAAATAAGAGATATTTGTAGTTAGACAAAAATTTATTAGGTGATAAAATATTCTAAAAATGCTTTGATTTGCTTTGAAATTTAGTATACAAAATCCCTTCTTATTATAATAAAAGAAAATTGGTTTTTAAAAATTCAACTTTACCTTTACCAATTTTTAATGAAAAAATTTTTTTTTTATTAGTAATTTAACATCTGAGGTAAGGGGTATGATTAAAATCTCAGACCCATCTTGAGCTAAAAAAAAAATTGTTTGCACTCATGGATAAAATTAGAAACTCTTACGTTTTACCCAAACTTTAATGAAAAAAAGAAGAAAAAAAATAACTTTACAAACTTGATAGGTAAATGTATTCGATTATCAAATGACCACTAAAACTTGTCATGTTTTTGTATTCATAAATTTTTAAAAAAATTGGAGAAAAACAAAAAGATATACTATCAGCTTAGACAAAATTATAAACTCAGTCTACAAACCAAATTGTTTCCACATATTTAGTACTTTGTGGGCCTTTGTTATTTTTGATAACTTCAAACATTTTAATTTTGGCATTAAATCAAGAAGTATATGGAGGTATTCCACTAATACTTTCCCATGTGGCCATGAGTGCACTTTTCAGTTTTTGAACAATTTGAAACCTTTTTTTTTTATAATAACCTAGCATGCAAGCTGGGGAATTTGCTGGATAGGCTAAAATGTTTGTTTGATTTTCATGAAATTTTGGTTTCATCATTGTTGTGGTGTGTTAAGGAGCATTATTTTGTTGGAAAGTCTAATTTTTTCCTACAAGAATCTTGGCATAAGCTCCAAGTTGTTGTTCTAAAGCTCTTTATACTCCAAGGAATTCATTTGACATTCAACCACTACCAGACGACTTCTATCCATAGAGAAAAACGAGCCCCTAACCATAACTAAGCCACCATGTATTTGAGACTCGTTTGAACCTTGTTTTCTTAGATCATGCCAGTAGACATCACATTCCATCAGGGCTGTCTAGGTTAAATCTATAATAGGACATGTTTTTTAGCCAAGTTCAAACTTGCTGTTTTATGAACTTACAAGGGCGGTTTCCTTCTCAGCTTTACATGATAGATGAGTGGATATCTCTGTAATACATGAGAAATAGTTGTCAAGCACAGTCCAACAAAGATTTCTCTCAGTTGTCCAAGATGGTGAACGTGAGATTCAGCTCTGAAGTTGATAATTTTCTTCTTACCCGACCGCTTTTCACTTTCCCACCAAATCCTCTTGCTAGCACACCTCTGACAGTTTATGTGAGCTGCAGTTTGTCTTTGGGACATTACAAAATCATACAGCAACCAAATTTTACAGATTTCTTCTACCTTCAGTTCTTCGTGGCATTGTGAAAATACAAAACAAGCACCTAACCAGTGTCATTTAATCTGTTACTCTTAATTTTGTATTAAATTGCTTAAATTCATTCACAAAAGTGTTCGGAATCATTTTTATTCAGGACGAGTTTATAATTTTGGCTACTGAATGTACATCTTTTTTGTTTTTCTTCAATTTTTGAAAAGATTTATGAATAAAAAAAAAATGTGACAAATTTTAGTGGTCATATAAGTTTTGTGCAATGTATATGTGAGTTTATAATTTTGTCCAGGAGTGTAGTTATTATTTTAGCTTTGAGATTTGTAATAAAATGGTACGAAGATCTATTTGAAAACAAAGAATAAATGAGTAGGCAAACTTTTCCTTCATTGTTAGAAAAAGATAAATGCGGTTGTCTCAGTTCTTTATTTAATAACTCTTTAAAAATGGTTCTTTGTTTTTCGAAACTTATTCCCTTGTCTCTCTGGTTAATTGGGATTCCGTTGATTATCACAATTACTGTACTTGATAACATTTCCAAATCAGTAGTTTTATTTTTGATTTCAGTAGCAATTTTCATTCATGAAATGAGCCTTAATGAATTCTTTTACGGTGTTTAATTAAATTCTGACAGTCTGATTTTTAAATGGTAACTGAAGACCTAACGTTATTTTTCCGTAGTTGTTGAAAACAGAATTGTCTTAAGATTGCGAAGTTGAAGTAATAGAATCAAGTAAATAAAACTGAATGATAATGTCGTTTTTCTTTATATGTAGGATTATTTTTTTCATTTAGCAAATCTGTTAAGATTCTTTTAAAAAAGTAGTCGTTTATTTTTGAAAACGGAAGTGGGACTTAGAACATTTCCTTTCCTCCAACCCCTTCCGCTCTTACTTTTTTTTTATTTGATATATTTGGTAAATTTTGATTGATTGTAAATAATGAAAGGCGAAATTTCAAAAGGGAATGGAAAAGAGGGTTATAATTGGACAAGCTGATGAAAATGGAGTAAAGGAGGAGAAGCAAGAGAAGTAAGACTAATCAATTGTCCCCAGAGGGTTTTGGAGGGGGGAGTTTTGCCCAACCCCTCCCCCCTTCTCCCGTGTCTCTTGCCTGATAATGTCAAGTTGCCATTTGTTAATAAAAGATTCTCGAGTAATTACTGAAGTTCAAAGGGTTAATGAAGATCCTCATGGAGTGACGGCTTTTCTCTTCTTTTTTTCCACCCTTTCTTTTTTTTTATATATATATATCCTTTTCTCCCCTTCTCACTTCAGAGGGGGAAAGACAGTTTAATGTCACCCTTCACTTAAAGTAAGAAAGATTCATATAGAATTATCACCACTGCTAAATTCTGGTATTTCAATAGTTGTTGTTTAAAGATGTTGATTTTACTCTGGTATCGATTTAGTTTAAGAAATACCTTTGAGTTTATTGTAAAGACTATGTTTCGTAGAGAATGTACTAGAAATAACGCCAAATCAATGGGAAAAGATATCGAGGAAGCTTAATGGGTGATCCTGGAATCATAGAAGCTAAACAGCAAAAATAGATGGTCATTTCGTGACAACTAATTCAGTTGATTAGGTCAGGGTGGTAAGACATAGCATCCAAAAACGCCCAATAAGTGATTAATTGGGAAAGAAACTGAAAGGTGATGGGATTTTGCAAGGATATGCCATGCCTAAGGACGATGCTCCAGTTTTTCCCAACGACGATTAGCAATCAAGGAATTTAATGGGTGAAAAGAGTGGTGTTTTGCTTCTGAGAGCCAGTGATCTCTATATTGCACCCTGGACAATTGGGCTTAAGGATACAATGTCTCGTTTGCTCATCTGTAGCTGCCAACAGTTTTGGTGTATGGCATGAAGGTTTATCTATGAATTTCGGACGTATCCTAAATTTTGAAACTGATCCATTTTTAGACGATTTATAATTTTGCATCAATTATTCGCATAGTTGTTTTCCCCATGCTTTGGTTTTAGACACCACTGGAAAGATTCCTATACAGTGAAACCTCTCGATAGCGGACACCTCTGGGGAAAGAAAATCTGTCCGCTATTGAGAAGAGTCACCATACATATACATAGACCTGCCGGGGAATTAAAAAACATCTGTTATTAAGGGGTATCCGTTAGGTGAGGTTTCACTGTATATTGCATTTTGTGCTTTAGAGGGTTCATAAAGAGTATTGCCCCTTATTTATTTTCTTGGAAACTATTTATTCAAAATATGAAAAACTTCTTTGCTCTATCGACTTGTATGTCCTTGAAAAAGTGAATGCATGCATGCATGCCTTACATGTATAAGCTTTTATCATTTTGAGCTCAATCTCTCCAATTCCTGAAGCTTTAATTCTCTGAGGCAACCGACTGCATACCTTCCATATATATAGCACACGCATTTACGAATATTCACCACAGTTTCTATCTCTGCAGACTCCATTACAGTTCATTGTTGTAATGTAATTCCCCATAAAAACCCGGGAACTTAAAACTTGCAGCATGCAAACATTTCTCTTGCTTTTGTCTTTATTATACGCTGAGAGGAAAAAAATATTTGGAACATTACTTTCTGGGTAACTCTCGTAGAATTAACCATTTTTAACTCTGTTGTTGGGTCTACCTTCTCAATATAGCCATCCTTCAGCTGTATGCAATTGGGCAACTGATATATGGCACCCTTTCCATGAAACCACTTCTTCGCACTCAAACTGGACATCAGCTTGCAGTTCTTTGGTATATGAAATGTCTCCGGTTCCACCCAGTCGATGAGCATGTCTTTCGTGCCTCTTTAATACTGCGACTTTGATGAAGATGCTGTCCTGGATTTATTTATGCAGGGGTATTCTTATGCTCCATTGCATTGATTGGACTTTGATCTCTGTTCATTACTAATGAAGTGAATATCACGAGCCGACTTCATGGCCGTAGCCTTTACAGTTTTTGAATGAGTGAAGATATTAGTCATGTGAAAAGGACGCAGAATGATCCTAAAAACCTAACTAACAAAAACTATGATCACCTGTTCTGGTTCTTAAAGAAACTCCTGCTGGGTCCGACGCATTCCGATGAAGTGGTTCCAGGAGGGCCTGTAATAGCTGAGATGGCGCAACTGTATATAGCTTTTTTTAATTTTTTTTTTCCTTTAATTAATTCTATATTTATTATTCATTTTCAGTAATAGAATCGAAGGAGAAGGAGGAGCAGAAGATGGACCCGACTTCGACGGTTAGCGAGGGCGACCAGGCTTGAGAGACGCAAATGGAGAAAGAAAAGGGTTTTTGTCAACTCCCCATGACCTTTGCTCAAAACTTTGTAATCGTCGGACTGCATTTCAGCTTTCTCTGTATTCTTCCTTTATCGTGGCGGCGAATATCACACCTGCCGCTCAGTGGACCTCGTTCATAAACCGGTGGTAGATCGGAAAACTTTATAATAGAAGACGATTACCCACAGAAACTGATAAAAAAAAAAAAATAACTAAAAGTCACATTGCAATCAAATATGATGAACATATTGCCTCTCTTCAGAGAAAGCTTCTACTAATTTCTTTTTTTATACCTCGTTGTTTCTCATCAAGCAGTCAATTATAAATTTTATTCTTATGATTCTTTTCTGTTGGTGTCAATTTAAGGTGCTACTTTAATGAACATTTTTTCTTCTTCCTGTGATGAAAAATAAGTCGTTAATTCATTTTCCCATCGAATATAGAGAAAAAAAAAGTCGCTAGTAATTTAATTGTGGTCTATGTATATTGTTTTTCTTTTTCTTTTTTATTTTATTCTTCCAGTTTTTTTTTTAAGGTTCGCTCAAGGCGTAAAAACTTTGTGGCATTTCCATTGTGTGAAAATTTAAGAAGAAATTTTATTTTAAGGAAAATTTAAGATGAAATTATCAGGTATTTAAGAACACAATGGGAGTCAACAAAGGTGGATGACGTTGTCTCGCAGCATTTTCTTGAATTAAATATAAAAAAAAAAAAAAGAATTCGTATTCAAGTCACGAATTTTTCCTCTTGCTAATCTTGAAATGGAAAGGAAAATTAATAACAAAAAGAAATAGTGCAATTTGTAAATTAATTGTGGCTCTTATTGGGTTATTTATTATTATTATTATTATTATTATTATTATTTATTTATTTATTTATTTTTTTGTTCATTAGAATACTTGTTGTATAGATAACGTTGAACTTAAAAATCCATGCTCTTTTATAGGTGATCGATTGTCCCACGATGCTGTAATTTGTAGACCTTAGTCAAATGTGCAATATATGGTTTGAAACCTTATTTTTTCCTTTCAAATGCAATATTTTGTTGCATTGTTGGAAGGGAGAAAATTAAATAAAAAGTCGAAGCCGAAATTTTTTTTCCGCGTTTGATGATATCATAATAAGAAATTGGCTCGGGACGGTGGCTGCTCACCGGTTGTTAGACACGGAAGAATGACTCAATGGCAATGATTTTTTTTTTTTTTTTCTAAATTTTTATATACTTATAAAAATTTTGGAATTCACAATATTCACACTATATTTATCGAAGACACACTTCTATACGAGATTTACATTAAGATTAAAAAAAAACCCAAAAAAAACAGAAAAGCTGAGAAAATATTTTATGAATCATTTTTTTTTCGAAGAGGAGCTTCCACCGCTTTTTACGCTTTAAAATGTTTTATCAAAAATATTTGTATACGTGAATTATTTCTTGAAAAAAAATATTTTTTTTCTAATGTGGCTGATGAAAATTATGTTCAGGAAAAAGTGTATAAGAAGAGCCAGAATAAAAGATGATTAAAAAGTTATTTTTTGTAATTATTTTTCCTCATTTTTTTTTTTCTATAGGGTGAGAATCGAAATTGGTAGGTCATGAAATCAGCGAACTAGTGATGTATCTCCGCATGATACGTATCGTATCAAAATATCGCCCCTCAAATGTCAATATTCGATACGATACACGATATTTTATAAAATTACTAATAAATAATTAATTCAACACACAAACAAAATAAATTTAAATCATTAGTTGTTCTGTGAGGGTTTTATTGGTACGCCTACCTCA
>JAHWFO010001556.1:153893-237320 GCA_023313115.1 Rhysida immarginata
CCCCCCCCGAGTAGGGTAAGGCAAGTAGCAGATCCTGCAGTCATCTGTTTTTACCACTTTATCTGCACTTATTACCTCTCCCCAAGTTTTTTTAATCAAAAAGTTGATTTTTTCGAACCTAATACGTGTATTTTGTTTCAGAAGCTGGAATCGCGCACCCTGCCTGTCCATTGCCTTTAAACCCAATTTTTTTCGTTAAACCCAATTTGATATGAAGTTTTTGGCAGCAGGATTTTCTCAATTTCGACTACATGTTTATTTTCGACATTCATTTTCGACATTCTGGCGATATATCCAGACCTTTGAACTGTAGTAGAAATCTTTTTGTCCGGCTATCCCACTCATAAATGAAACAGCAGTAGCCAACTTTGTGTCATGCCTAAAAGACGTCCAATGACCTTCAGTTTTCCACAAATACATCATTTGTACTGGTCATATTTTATCTGATTAACGCATTTCGTATCATTTGAGCACATTTTTTTTGCAAGAGAATAAGCAAATTGTTCAGTACAGGATTGTTGCTTTTATTTTCTATAAAAATTTCACTTCGCTTTATCTCAAAAATATGCGTGCCAGAGAAATTTCAAGGTTATATTCGTAATCAGCAGAAAAAATACTACCAAAATCACCCACTTTCATTCCGTGAATAAGAAAAAGTTTAAATTTTGTTGGCCAGTGTAATCCAAATTACCTCTTTCAATAGAGTCTCATCTACGGTATAATGAGCTCAACCACCAAGAGAAAGTTCAAAAGCCCAGGAAACTTTCAGTTTTGATTTTGCTGCAAAGTCAGTAACTGTATTGTACATCTGGATTTAGATGGTGGCAATCCTTTTGACGGGTAAAAGTTATTTAACTTGCTACATTATTTACCAGCAATCAAACACGTACGATAATTTTTGCGGCAAGGGAAGAAAATGAACCAAAAATAAAGATACTATATGCTAAGTTTATTAGCCTAACCCGTTTCTGTATTTTACCGTCGTTGTCGGCACATAGCTAACCATTTGTGCCGAAAAATTGTTTCAGTGGACTGACTGTACAAAAGGGGTCGTTGAATGAACTGATGCTTTTAAGAAAAATAAATGAAAAAGTTATACTGTTACACACTGGACAAGACTCAAAAGAAAATTACAGATTACTTTTGAAATATTGTTTAGTTACGATGGTACTTTGTTGTTGAAACCGTTTATCTTTTTATGGATAGCCACTGTGTTTCTCATTTACAAAATTAAACATTTTATTTTGTACGCAACTTTTGTTTTAACCGCAGCCGACGAAAAAGACAGGCCACGACCCTGAAACGTCATCTGACCATAGTAGGCAGAACAACAATATAACCTTAATTGTCTCCATCTTGGAGTTTCGCCATCGGTATTTTTTTCGTTTTTTCGTCGCTACGTGTTTTAACATTTGTGCAGTACAGTATGCAGATTCGCTAATCCGAACACTCTTTTGTCTCGTAATTCGGATTACCGCGATCGCATTGCGTAGACATTATGCGCCTAAGTCGAAATATAATAAGCAATTCAGGCGATGGATGTCGACACAGTAACAAACCAGAAATTCCCATTTGTTCCACAGTGCTGAAGTGGATTAAAGGCAATCCACAAACTTCCTTTAAGGACGGAATGAAACTGAGAATAGCGCATTTGGAAAAATGCTTGGGTTGTTACAAAATAAGGTTGTACAAAGAAATAAGGTTCCTTCATTTTATACCATTTTCATTAGTTTATGTTGTCGGGAATTTATTTTATACGATTGAGGATTCTGTAGGCAAATGCCAAAATGAATATAACAGTTTGCCTAATCTTCATATGGTACACCTAGGACTTCCTAACCTCGTAGAAGAACACGGACTTTGCTAATAACAATTACACCTAAGATGATGGAATTGGTAGAAATTCAGTGCGATTGTCGCATGATGCTTTAAACTCTCTATGACGTGGTACTAAATAATTAAAATCTTAGCTAAATAATAAAACTTTATTTATTTAAATTCTTCAAAGCTTGCCATCAGAGAACATGTCAGCTTTGTAGATTTCTAATGGCTCGTGCCCCCCGACTGCTTGTTTGCGAGAGAAGGTGCAAATCTCTCGAGTGTCGCCCCTATCTAGCAAATTGTTTGCTCTCTTTTAACAGGTTTCGAAGGCTCTTTTGGCTCGTCCGTTTTATTGGTGCACGTCGAACGATTGTTAGAACTGCGGCACGGCTGCTGCTTTTGTCGACGACGAAACACTCGGATGCGTTGAATGCGCCGCTTTTGCTGCCTGCTAACCCTAAAGATAAACGCCAGCAGGGAAAGCACCGTCTGGGGCCGACGAAGGCATCTTTCAAAGGGACTCCTCCGTTCAATAGATGGGAGGATGAGTCAATGGCAGCTCTGACAAGAGCTCCTGCGCCATCCATCACGCGCACTCACTCACCTCCTTCCCCTCCCGAAAGCGCCCACGCACCCGCTACTTTCGCTTCCGTCTTTTTAAGTCCTGTCTCAAATGTTTGACGTGGAATTAGGTTTCGTAGCAGTCGAAAAAGTTGGAGGCCCTTTTTTTTTCCTCCCTCTCGTTTTTTTTTTTTTTTTTTCTCCCTTCCTGCTTTCTTTCTGTCAATTCTATCATCGCCGTTCTATTCAACGAAGATTTTTCAACTTTTTTCAAGCTGAAGAATAAAAAAACATAAAAGACCAAGAAAAAAAAAGAGTTTTGAATGAAGTGCTCCATCTTAATAATTTGTCTGCAATTAAAAGATGTTCTTCACCTTGGATAGGAGGTTGGGGGTAAAAAATGAAGAAGTTAAGCCAGGAGGGGGTCGGTGAAGAGGAAAGTGGGTCAGAAGAAAATCCTTCGATCGGGGTTTGTGATCGGATCTCTGACCAACCAAATAACCAACCAACCGACGATTCGTCCAAGAGGATTTGGGAACAGCCAATGCATTCGGGAATTGAGGAGAATGTGTGCTGTTGGACCATTAACGAAATGACTTATTGGCGTCGGTTTCATTAGCGAAATTGTTGTGGTTATCGAGATTAATGACCAGAATTGTTTTCATAGAGAGACTTGATTAATTCGTCCAAAACTCTCATCGCCAAACATTTGCAACTGGAGTTTCTGTGTACCATTTTAAAGAGATGGAATAAGGATTGCACACAGAACGCTATAAAGAAATGTTACTTTGTCTTCTCATTGGTAGGGTCACAATTGTGTACGATAATACTAAAGCGATAATAATTATTTCATTACACAAAGAGTTATTTCATTCGACAGTATCTTGCCATGTTCAAAGATCTAGGAAGTGCGTCCTAGTGCAAGAAAAGCGCGGCACCCTATTCAATAACACGAGAAGACGATTTTAAAGAGCCCTTACAGAAGTATTCTAACAAAATATCAGAAATTTTACTGAAAAGGCACAACGTTGAATCTTGCGTATTTGTCTGATTTTAATCTAATTCTTAAAATGTCTTTCGCACATTGTAGAGCTGCTGGCCTTGCTGTCTATGGTGAACTATTCAACACTCTCATCGAAAGAATTTATTTCTCTTTAACGAAAATGCAGCACAAAAACACTCAGGCAGCAACGCATTAAATGAATGGGCAAAATAATGAATACTTGACAGGTTCAAAATTGGCTTATATTTGCATTTTCAGTAGAATGATCGCTAATTGGCATGTGTAGTACAGCTGCTATTAAGCAACCGCCAGTTAGTGGTCTTTATTCGCCAGAATTTGAGAGGCCTAGGCAGCACAGAATTCTCAATTAAAGTTTATCATACTTTAGAAGCTCCATTGCGTTAAATAACAATGGCATTTACTGACATTTACTTGAAAAACCAATTCAGTCAATACTGGAGTTGGTCCTTATGCTTAATTTAAACATTTGAAATCGTGTAATAAATATTTTTATTCTGATCCTCACCGTAGGACAAAGATGCCCATTTATTACTCACTTTCATTACTGCTTTGACTTTGCGACAATCGTGTGACAAAACTTCGACTATAAATTCCTTAATATTGCCAGGCAGAGCCAGCGTATTCCGGGCCTTCCAAGAAGACGGCAACTCGCGATGGGTAAGCGATATGCCTATTAGTAAAGCCGTTCCATCTTCATGGGATAACTAAACGAAATCTCAGCCAAAGACTGGGAGTATAGAAAGACAAACATATCGCCGGGTTCCCAGTGTAACAAAGGATAGGAACCCGAGTCATATATTCGTTTTGGTCTCGTAAACCACACTATCAGCCCATGGGATTTTGGCCTTATATTATTAAACACACCATATCTGTATATCTTGTCGATCTTATGGGTAAGTCTCTCAAAGATATACGCTTCCTGCCCTGTGAAAAATGAAGACGTAAGAGTATGATCTCGATGTTCAATGACCAGCACAAACTTAGAACGTCCATAATTGCTGTTCTTCTATGAGAAAAAATTTTGAAGCCGATTTTCTGATGCTATTAGCCTTTCCTTCAGAATACAATATGCAAGTTAAATTAGTCTGTCTCTTTTAATGTGAAACGGCAAGTAACAAGCCTGTTTGCATAGAATAAATCAACTTAACGAATTACATAGTTGTATATAACACAACAGGTAGTTTAAGTTAATTGTGTTTGAATTGGTTTGAATTTCAGACATCTTACATAGAGGGTGTCTCACCTAACGTGAACCAGTATCTAAACTGGCAGAGTAATTTCAATGGAAGAATTATTGTATTTTTATGTGAGGCGTTTTTATGTGCATTCCATTACCAAAAAAATGACGCTATTTTTGAATATGGAAGTCAAGTTTGAAGTGTGCGATGGAAACCACTATTTTTAATGGTATTTTAAGATTGTAAACAACATTTGAAAAATGCTTTATTCTTGGTGTTTTTTCAACTGATCCAACCGTTTAGGAGATAGAGACACTGAAAGTGTGGAACTTTTAAAGTTTTGAACCCAACTTTATCGATGAAGACAAAGAGACATTCCAACTTTACTTTTTGATGGTCTTTAAAAAATTACTTTAAAGACCATCAAAACGTAGAATTGGAATGTCTCTAAGATCCACCATCTATCTCTGCCGAGATGCTCATTAGAGCACTAACGACTTCGACTGAGACTACATTCAAACTTCTATAAAGTTGGGGGGGGGCCGCCAATCCTTTTTTTTTTTTTAATTTCGGTTAAAAGCTTTGGCTTTGGTGCTGCGAAAGCTGCAACAACTCAACTTTTTAATAATTAATAACAAGAAATTAAGCCTCCCGAGGAAGGTATAGGAAAGTAGCGGAAGCCCAGAGTTCATCTATTTTTTTTATTCCTTCATCTGCACTTTTTAACCCCCCATTTTTTAAAACAAAAATTGATTTTCTCGAACCTTGTATTTAGAAAATATAAAAGAACCCTATCTTCTTTCCTTTCTCATCATTTTCGATCGAATGATATATCACACCCTATATGTTGCCATAAATTTCTAAAGACCAAGTGATTGCCACCCCCACAACTCCGACCCTATTGAAACAATTTTGCC
This sequence comes from Rhysida immarginata, assembly GCA_023313115.1. Lineage (NCBI taxonomy): Eukaryota > Metazoa > Arthropoda > Chilopoda > Scolopendromorpha > Scolopendridae > Rhysida > Rhysida immarginata. The sequence continues at coordinate 159,395 of JAHWFO010001556.1, forward strand.
CAAACTTTACAGTAATGTTGATCTTGCTTGGAGGAATCTGCATACCGAATTTCACTCCTTTATATGCATAAATACGCGTAGACCTTTTGGTCCCCTCTAATTTCCGCCCCCGAAACTCTGACCCCAGTATGCCAATCAAAACCAAATTAAATAGTGAAGGTGCCCATGCCCATAATAAGCTACATTCTGAATTTCAACCTTCTATCTCAAAAAATGCGGAAATTATGAAGGGGACGGACGGACGGACAGACAGACGGACATTGTGAAAACAATAAGTAGCTCCATTCTTCCGCTACTTAATAAACAATTCAAAGCGGTTGATGGACTAGAAGAGCACAGGTGGGGTAGATTCCGCTAATAAAAGTAACAGCCATTTGTTTCCGAACTAGGCACTGTAGTGTTTGGTGGTGCTTTTTTGATTTCAACGAAATATTAATAGCATTGGAACAGTTACGAGCTTCGTTTCCCATTCTACCTCTTCCCTAGTATGCTATACAGAGGATGGAGAAGAAATGTTGATAATAATAACACGGCGTTCCCCAATCGACTACCAGGGCGAAATGTGGCGCTGCCAACTCCAAAAATTTAGCGCAAATTGGCCAACGTATTGCGCAAATTGTTATTCATTAAAAGACAAGTGTTCAATATGGCCTCCGCCATCCAGGGCCAACACTTCATAACGAGTTATATGGAAGACGATGCTGTCCTTCAATTCTGCCAAGTGAATGAATGTCTCCATGATAAACAACGCTTTTGAGATAACCCAAAGCCAAACATCGCAAGGGGTTAAATCGGGTGAACGGGGCCATATTGTTTGGAACGCACGACTGATGACTCGGAGAAATGTTGTCACATCAAATGTTGAACATCACATCCAGTGCGTGAGGTGATTGAATCTATGGGATGACGAACTGCTGCAACGTGTCCCGAATTCTAGCTACAGTCACTGTACTGGTTCGATATCGGGACATGTTAGTCTGACTTCCTCAAAGAAGTACAGACCCAAAAGAAACGTTGTAGCAAATCCTATCCATACCGTCACCTATAGTGAATGTAACGGATCCTCATGAACCCGATGAGGATTCTGTGCGTCTCAAATGCGAATTCTGCGTGTTCACCGTTTCGTACAAGTTGAAGTGGGGCTCGCGAGGCCACTGATCATCCACCTCCATACGAGCCAGTAATGTCAAACCAAACTGTTGCCACTGATCAAAGCTGGTTTGCAACTCGAGGAAGCAGTGAGCTTATGGGGATAGTCTATTCCGGACAGGCAAACAATGATTTGCGTAAATATCTCCACAGTGCTGTATACGTTATGTCTAACTGTCTTGCTAAGCCACGAGCATAGCATGTTCTGCTTGCATTCTTCATTGATTGCTCAACAACTTCTTTCATTTGCGTTCCCTGAACTTTCCTCCCTCTTCCTGGTCGAACAGCAAAACTGCCTATTGCCTTAAAAAGTTGAACCATGCAAATTCGATTCAATGACTTCTAACGCTGGTACTCTAGTAGCGCCGCAGTCGCATTCCCATTGTTCAGATTAAACGACTTCGGCAGTAAGTGGTCTGGTTATCAAATCTTCTGTTGGGACCATACATTCTTTTATACCATGATTCAAATGAAGATCGCTGCTATTGTTAGCAGCGTCACTTTTCGCCCTGTGGTCGTTTGGTAAACGACATTTTATTATTGACAATATCTCTTCCCCTTGCCCTGAATAGCATACCTTCCAACTTTGATGCCATTCGGCCCTCCAGTCGCTGCAGGACTCTGAATAGGGATGCTTTAATTTGAATCACCTTTTCCGTTTGACAGATTTGGCCCAAAAGTTGATACAGATCTACATTTTGGTGTAAGGACTATATACCAAATTTCATTCACGTAACTTGTTGCGTTTTTGAGTTATGTTCGCACGCATATGGACAGGGATTTATAATTTCAAAAACGTATGTTTTTCGGACTACAATATTTTTTCTATGTATACTTCATATACGAGAAATTTAAAAAAAGCAACTCTGGTGTTCATTTCATGTATTGATTGAGTAAGTTTCTGAACATGTTTTGCGATTTTATGTGTTGGTTATTCAGTTCATGTTATTTCTATCTAATAGCCAAAGTAGTATATGCTATTAATAGTGCAGTCTATAGACGACTTTCATTACGAATTGTTTGTGTGTCTCATATGCATTTGCTGAAAGCCTAGAGATTTAAGTCTATTGTCATATAAAACTCTGTGAATCACACAATATAGACGGGCACGATCAATTTAAAGGCATTAACTGACCTTATAGCTGCTTTATCGTATTTGCCTTGAAAACTAGCAATGTATTTTTATTTCTTGGAATTAGTGCCACGAACTCGAGTTTATTGTGTGGTTTATTAAAAACGGTGACATCTGTTCTCCTGCTAGTTCCCCTGAGAACGAGTGGGACGAATTGGATCGATTCAATAATCGCCTGCGGGATTTGACACCGCCACCCGAAGAAAGTTCTTCTTCTTCTTCTCTTCATTTCTTGCCATCTTCCTTCGAACTAGGAAGGAAAGAAGACGGGGGCGAACGTTGAGGCGATGACACGCGCTGTCGAAACAAACCCCTTTTTAATTAATGGACAAACGACAGGGAGAACATTAAAGACAAAAAAAAGTAAGGGTGGCGAGAAGGGAGGTTTGGGAGGAACACCCCCTAAAAAGACGGGCAATCGAATCGATCCAGACTGTCCTTCCATCGTTGTTGTGTTATTTCCAATTTCTTGGCAACGTTGTTCGAACCGTTCCCAATGAGTGGGTTTATAGTTAGGGTTCAGGTAATTATCGAAATGGTCCATTATCGCAATTGGTCGATTGGTGGCAGGAGAGGACGAGGCGAGTGACCGGTGCCAGCTGGCCAAGAGTTATCCCGCCCTCGTCCGAGTGATTTATGGTCGGCGATCCCTTTCTCCCCCGGGGATTCCCATGCGGGAATTTATCCGAAGACCTTGTCGTTATCACGACGATATCATAGACCGTTCACCTAGCAACTCAACATACCCCCCCCTCGCCCCACTCTTCCTTTCGCCCACCTCATGGTTGGTCATTGCGTGATTGGGTGGGTAGATCCACCGATAATTGACTCGTCACAGGTGGAAATTATTCTCGCGCCGAGTTCTGATGGTTAGCGTTTATCGGAGGAACTTCTCTCTACTTTCCTGATAATCTATTAGCGCAGCGTGTATCTGAAAAGGACATGATAATCAAAATAAAGTAAGAGAAATTACAGTAAAATACGGCTGTAATACACATCGAAGGATCAAAGAAATTTAATAAAGACGTCAAGCATCCTTAACTTCATTTCGGCGAATATACCGGGTGTTTCGAATATTTGAAATCATACGAGATGTAAATATCTGAGTAACTAAATAGTCTAAGCAAATGAAACTAAACACGTGTAATGTTGAGGAAGATAAGATTTATTCATCAAAATTCGAATGAGATATTCAAATGCATGAGCGATTTCTCAAATTTTCAATATGCGGTGCGCTTCAAGTCGGTAGTCTAGCTCCTTCCAAACACGCTGGTGCATGTCTTGGGCTTCAAGAGCTACTTGTGTTGTCTCTGCATATGCTGTTAAAATTTGAGATCATTTGAACGAGAATTAGTCAAGTTATTAGATTACGAAATGATATCAAATTTTTTGAAAAGTTTTGTATATGGACTTGAGTTGATTTTACATATACGTGGAACGTGGATGAGTAAAATGACATGTCATTATGAGCTTTTTAGATATATCACTAAATTTTATAATAAATTTCTTAAATAAAAAGTTTTTGAGATAGATGCTCGAGGTCTCTTGCTTGATACAGACCCGTGGGAATTTTTCCAACCAGTTTTCATTTATTATGGATCATCATAATCATTTTCTCAAATATCAACATTTCTTGTCTTATCGAAATATACCTGCTTCCTAACATTTATAGCTTCCATCAACAAAACAGAAAAAAAAATATTTCGGAAAAAGCTAACTTAACCTTAAAAATAAAACAAAAAAACTTTAATTTGGAAAGCCACAAACTTTTTTACTTGGGCGACTCATCGATGATCTTAACAGTGTAAAGGCTAGTGGAGAGATGTAAATATGGCAACAAATCATTAAATATAAAAATTTATTACAGTCGAACCTTTTTTAAATGTCCGCAAATTTGTACGTTATAACCATATTACTTTATAAACGTATAGTGGATATAGCGATTTTATTTTTATGTAAAGTGGATTTCTTTATATGCGACAAAAAATGCCACTCAATTGTGTGCTTTTCAACGCTTTTCATAATCAAAACCAATACGTCCATTTTTCTCCTTCTCATCTTCTACTTTCTTTATGATATTAATTTTGGTGTCGCGATCTAAACGTTTTCTTTTTGCCATGATTTTAAAAAAAGGCTGACACTCAGAGTCGCAGACACGTGTAGAAGATATGTACACTTATAATTTTGCTGTTTTAGGCAGTAACAGTGCCACAAGTCCCACAACAAGTGCTTCATATTTCTCTACTATTGTATTCCTCAGCCTCTGCTCCTATCAAGTGAACCAATGGTCAAATTTAGACATGAAAAAAAAATGTTTATTTTTCAAAATTTCGCTATATCCAAACAAAAGTTGCGTATAATAGCCCATAAAATGATTCTTTATATGCGTATTTTCGTTATAATCGGAGAAAATTTGTACGGTTTCAATGAACCTGTTTTTCGGGATTTCAATAACTTCGCTATAACCGCTTTATCGTTATATACGAGTTCGACTGTATTTAGTAGATATTAACAAATGATTTAAAAAGTCTATAAGCTACAGCATCTATATAAATCTATAAAAAAGAAACTGGGCATTTTAGCATCTAAAAGTAGCTATTTATGTCTGTTAGGATTCTGTAATCAGAGCACTATGAAGACAGTATTCAGAAAACTGTCAAATAATAACTTGAGCAACTTCAAGTACATTAGTCTTGTTCATACAAAGATTAATTTCGAACGAAGTATTGAAGATGATGATGATGCTATAAGAAAGACTACATGGTTAATTCGTATTAGGATGATGATTAAGTTCAATAAAACAATTTTTTGATTACACTCGGATGTAAACTCACGATGACTTCTTATGTAGAACTTTCGATGATTTCAAGTTCTTACTGAACGATTTCAAGTCCATCATGGACACAGATGGTAACCATCATCTTCGACTGGAGTGTTTGTTACCATTTGGACTTTTAATTTTACGAGGGCAAGTCAGTAAGTAAGTCACAAATGGATGTAGAAGCGAAACAAATAAGGGTGCCGATTTGAAAAGCACCTTTATTTTTCCACGTCACCTCCCTGTACTTTGAGACAATTGTCCCATCATTTCACAAGCCTCTCAAAATCAGCACCATAAAATTCTTTGAGCTGCTCTCTGAACCAGGCAGTGACTTCCCTTTGTACAGCTTCCCTTTGTACCCGAAAGATGATGCTTGAGATGCTGCGAAAGTTCAACTGGGAAGTTCTCGCTCATCCTCCGTATAGCTCTGACCTTGCTCCAAGCAACTTTTATTTGTTCGTCCCTTTCAGGAAGTCACCGCCTGGTTCAGACAGCACGCCAGAATTTTATCCTGCTGGTTTTTAGGGGCTTGTGAAATGATAGGGCAAGTGCCTCAACGTACAGGGAGGTTCTGTGGAAAAGTAAAGATAGTTTTCAAATTAGTATTATTATTTGTTTCATTTCTACATCCATTTGTGACTTATTTACTGACTTATCCTCGTATATGAAAGGGTATCGAATCGTCACTTTAGAACTATTTTACTGGATATTAATTTGTACAGAGTTAGAATGATAATCTAAGATTTTAATTTTAAGCCAATGAATACAGACTATCACGATCGGCTCTATAAAAAAAAAACAACTGAGAATGCGTGGAACTGCACTGACAGAACAATGTTAATGAAAACATCGTTACTGTATTCGCGCAGTCGGGAGTTCCGTCGCCAACTTGTTTTTCGAATTTTTTGATTTTGACTTCAGATTCGAATAGAATATTAAAAATAAAATAAAAGTTATAATGGTCACACTTGTCCTATCTATTCGGGAACGTGGACAAAATGGCGGTTAAAATTAATCATTTTGTTACGACTTGGTCGAGCGGTGGATTGGTCGAGCAAACAAAAACCTGGAACTTGCAAAGTGGCCACCGCGGAGCCCCACCTCACACATTGTGATTTCATTTTATGGGGATGTATAAAGGACAAGGTCTTCACCCTACCCCTTCCCCGTGACCTAGACGAGCTGAAAGAACGCATTACGGTAGGGATTGATGGAGACATGTTAATGCGGGTTTGGGACGAATTCGACTACAGGGGAACATATTGAACATCTTTAACTGTGTCACAATAAACTTCAAGAGTTGTTCTTTAAGAATCCGTATATGGTGTGTCTGTATTCTGAATAGCTTTGATGTAATAAATTTTTAAAAGTGTGAAGTTCTTTTGTAATCACCCTGTACTTTAGAGTTTGAACTACAATCATGCCAAGTTTGACGCTTGTATAACCGTTTTTACGATAGAACAAAAAAAACAAACAACCAAAAAATGAAGAAAAAAAAAAACATTTTACATTTTTTATTATTTGTTAGACAATCCGCCATAATAACACATGCTCTGTGAAAATTTTAACTGGCTACCTATTCCCGTTCAAAAGAGTATTATCTTACCACACCACAATCCCTGGCTTTGGACAGACCAAGAGAATTATTATTTTTTTACAGTTTATTTATTTAATTAAATAAGAATGACGGAGTATTGTCTTGCCACAACAATCCCTGTCTTCGGACGGATTGTTATAACTTTCTTTGTTGGCTTCGGACGGACCGACGGATAAGAGAATTAGTATATTGCAATGACGTATATTAAAGAATATACGTCATTGGTATATTAGATGTTAAAAAAAGGAAAATATAAATTCACAGAAGCATTTTTCCTACAAAACATAGGAATAAAAAACGCTCCGTGTTGTCAAATGATGGCGCCAAAGAAAAGAATGTCAAATGAGGAGAAAGGCGCCAAATTAAGCAGAATACGACTTCTAATTTATACATCAATATTTTTCCTTCAGCAATAAAGTTTAATAGCTTATATGTAGGTCTTAATAACGTATTATTATTAGATTATTAATGTAGGAAGCAGTTTCTGAAATTAAATTTAAAATCAAAGACAACATTATAGACAGATCAAGTTTGCTATTAAACTCAAGGGAGGGGGCAAAAAAACCCTACCAACTAATTTCAGTGCAAATATATAACACTACAAACAATTTTTTTATAGTTGTTTTACTTTTCCAAATTCGGGAGGAAAAAAAACCTGCGCACGCCAGAGAATTAGAGGTTTCAACATCAACATTTTGGTTTAGATATCAACACTGATTTTGATGTCACAATCACAGGTTTTAGATGTGGTTGTAAACAAGCCTTTCAAAGATTTTTGGAGCAAGAATATAATGATTGGTTAATGTCTGGAGACCATTCCATAATTGCAACTGATAAAGTAAAAAGAAACCTTCAGTATTACAAACTGGACAGTGGATTTTAGATTTTTAGAAAAGAGTTTTTAGTGATTCTATAATAAAAGGATTCAAGAAATGTTGTAGCTCCAATGAAACAGTGTGATATGGGGAGAGATGACAATGAAACAGCATTACTATAGTGCATCCAGCGAAATGTGATGAACACAATGACGTATATCTTTAATATACGTCATTGGATGAACATGTTAATTGCTATGTATTGTTTAATTTTTGTTGTAATAATGTCCAACAATTGAAACGGCCATCACATTTCGCGCAAACTAAGACTGGATATGCTATACAGATAGTGAAAATGAGCTTAATAGTTCAAATGAAGAATGATGTACAATACTCATTTCCAAAAAAGTTGGGACAGTACAACATATAAGAAGAACTCCAACACATTTGTTTGGATTATTGTATTGCCGTTTATTTCAACGCATTACAATACATAAACGATAAATTAGGCATGGGATCACATATCTTATATGCTTAAAGAAAGATACAGGTGGTTTTCCTGTTTGGCACGTGCAACACACTCCCAAAAAAGTTGGGACAGCACGGCGTTTACCACGGTGTGGCGTCACCTCTCCTCTTGATGACACACTGTAATCTTCTGGGCATCGATGACACCAATCTTTCTAACACCGTAACCGGAATTCTGCCCCATTCCTGTTGGATAAAGGTTTTCAGCTGTTCAACTGTCCGGGGTCGTCGCTGTCGTAGTTTTCGTTTAATAATACGCCAAACGTTTTCTATAGGCGACAGATCCGGGCTGCAAGGGGGCCAATCCAACATACGAATGCGCTGCCGACGTAGCCATGCAGAAGTTATGCGCGCTGCATGCGGTCTGGCGTTGTCTTGTTGAAATACACTGACATCGTCCAAACAGGCGCCTCTTAGATGGCACCATAGCTTGTTCCAGGATCTGTATATACGCTTCAGCATTGACGGTGCCATTGCAGATGTGCAAGTCTCCCATTCCATGGCCACTAATACAGCCCCAGACCATGACAGACGGTGGTTTCTGTACCGAACGCCTGTAGCACGCGGGAATATCCTTTTCGTCTTTGGTCCGGAGTGTACGGCATCCATTACTTCCGTAAACAATCGTAAAGGTTGATTCATCGGACCACAATATGTTCTTCCAGCGTGCTTGGGACCAATTGCGATGGGCTCGAGCCCATATCAGACGGCGACGTTGCTGTCGTTTGTTGATGTATGGCTTCCGTTGTGCACAGTATAACTTAAGTTTGCATTTGTGGATGCACCGGCGTACAGTATTCAACGATAATGGCTTCCCGAAGAAATCGCGGGCCCACGTGGCTATGTCCGTAATCGCAGCATTCCTATGCGTGACGCAGTGACGTCGGAGGATCCGAAGAGCTCGAGCATTCAGAATAGGTTTTCTACCTTGGCCTTTCCGAACTGTGATCTCACCACTATCTCGGTAGCGCTTGATAATATTATGTACTGTAGATGATGACAGGTTAAATCTTCTGGCTATTGCACGCTGAGAAACGTTGTTTGTGAATTCTTGAATGATTCGAACACGAAGATCTTCGCTAACTGGCTTGCCTCGACCCATCATTCCGAATAAGTTACCTGAACGACGGATGGCAACTGTTATTTATACGGAATGTAGTACGACGTCATCATTCTAGATTATTCCCGAACAATTCGGAAGGTTCCACTACTAACGGCGCTTTCTACAACGTATGTCCCTACTATTTTGGAACGTGTTGCAACACCCCCATTCAAAATGAACGTCCCGGCCACGATACAAAATGTTTTGGTGCACACAGTATATTTATGTCATTTCATAAACGTATCTGCTATTTTGTATTCGCGAGAAAGTCTTGTTACATCATCCCTTTTTGTTTTTTCTATATATTTTGCACTGTCCCAACTTTTTTGGAAATGAGTATTGTAAATTAATAATATGAATAAAGCAAATAATCTTTTTCCAAAAAGGTCTTCCAAAAAATAGGGGTCGTATTTAAAGATTGAAGTCGTGTTATATTCGGGTAAATACGGTGATTTGCGATAAATGCATATTCTATAACCTTTTTAAACATGTAGTTTGAAAAGATTGGTGAAACTTTTGACTTCGTTGACTTATTACTCAAGATCATCTTTAAGACAACTGCTCTTTTTCTAGAGCAATTTACCCTTTGATTAAGAATTTTCACTGCTTTCAATTCTACCAAACAGATTATTTATATTTCCAAGTGGCCACAATCTTCTAGGCTGGTGCGGCGTCTGCTGATAGAAAAGTGGAAATAAGTAAATGTTTGAGCGTTCTCTGAATTTCTTTGCTATATTTTGGAGATTATGGAACGTATCGGGCGAAAAAATATTAAGCAAGCTGTTCAAAAATATCATTTTAAATGAAAACTTAAAATTTTAAATTCCCTTTCTACTCTCTTAAAGAAGTTTCGGAGAAGTGTCCCATCATAATTTCTAATGCGAAGTACTTTACGGACACTTCTTGATGAGAGTGTCACTCTGTGATAAAATGTGTCAATTTTAATTTAAGTCGAGCCCATGTATATGACGAAGTTGGATATAACGAAAAGGCGGTTATAGCGAAGTTAATTCAGCGTCGGATTACGTAGTTTGATTATTTAACAAATATTTTTCTTCTTAATTTCATTTAGTTTATAGATCTTTGATTGTTCCATTATAATAATTTTGTTGTGGCCAATTAAAATTTTTTCAATTTCCATGGTATTTTCTAAATTTTGATAAAATAAATTGTCCGGATGTGATGATGTGGTTTGGAAAGTTGACTTCCCATGACTGTTTATTAAAACGTTTTCAATGTTACATAATCTTCAATTTATATATACTGGGTGATACAAAAGTATGTTACATTTTTTTTTACGTTGTTAACGACATTTTCAGTGTTTGCTATCCAGCAATTCAATGCTTTCATAAGAATCACGAGGCACGCGCAAGCACTGAAAATGTCGTTAACAATGTAAAAAAAAATGTAATACACGTTTGGATCACCCGATATAAAGAAGAATGTTTGTGGGTGTGCGTATATGTTTGTTTGTTTCTTATACAGTTTTATTCCGATCTGGATGAAATTTTGCACAATTAAGGAAGCAAGAGGAAGGTCACTGTCTACCACAGATTCGAAAAAATGATAATTATCGATAATAATTCGATATTCATAATTAGGGTGACCCGATGTCCTGCATTTTTCAGAACAGTCCTGCTTTTTTAAGGTTTTAGCATCATCTAAAACCTTATTAACGACGGTACAGATGTATGTAACATGTATGTCACACGCCATAACGTTTGAAAGGATTGATCTAGAGGCTTGAAATTTTCTACACACGTAGGCCCTATACAGAGGACGGAGCGAAAAATATAGCGAATCCTCTAGGGCGGACCAAACCATGTGCTTTTGTGGTTTCCCCAACTGACTTCCCTTCATGTCTATGGAGTTTTGATTGCGTTTAAGCAATTTGAGACGTCGAGTTTGACTGTTGACGTCAGAATTTAAAGAACTCAATTTGAAGTATAGCGAATCCTCCCGCTTCTACTCATAAGATTTTGATGCCATAACTTTTGAAAGGATTGACCTAGAGGCTTGAAATTTTCTACACACGTAGGCCCTATACAGAGAACGGTGAAAAAAATATAGCGAATCCTCTAGGGTAGCCCGGGGCCCTTCAGGGGCCACTTGTATGAATTTCATGGTTCCTTTTTTATCTTTTGAACAAAGAGGGCAAAAATCCTGAAATTTCGTAAATTTTTAGTGCAGTTCTAAAGAAATAAAACCAATCTACAAGAAAAGTGAAATGTATTCTGGGACATTAAAGGTATTATTCATGTCGATTTTCTGTAAGAACGTCGAACTATAAATGCACCCTACTACTATGTCATCTTGAGGACTTCCCTGAAGCCGGCACTAAGGAAAACGCAAGCAGGACTTCTTACCAGTGGCGTTTGTTTTCTGCAAGACCATGCCAGATCTCACACAGCCAAACTGACTACTATGGACACACTGACGGAACTCAAATGGGACATCTTACCATATTCTCCATATAGCTCGGATTTCTCCCCCTTACGACTATCACCTTTTTGCATCATTGAAAGAGTTCTTGGGAGGGCAGAGGTTCGTCTCCAATGAGGAAAATAGCTGTCCTGACGTAGTTTCGACATCAGCCTCAAGATTTCTATAGAACCGGTACCCAAATGTTCCCAGAACGCTGGAAAAATGTGTAGAGAAGCAAGGAGAGTTCTTTGAGAAATAACTGGTGTGTGTGCGTTTGTTTTTTGTAGTATCCTGATTTTATAAAACAAAGTGCAGGTTTCATGTATAATACTCATTGTTCAAACGATTCCAAATTTGGCGTATCTAATCAACTTCAAATGAAATACAATCCAGTATAAAAAATTTTAAACTTCTAATTCTTAATTTTATTTAATTTTCATCCCGGACCATCTCTGCATGTATTCTTCAGGACTATGCTTTTTGTCTTGGCAGATTGGATTACAAGGATAGATTGATTTTGCAAGAAAAAAAAAGTACATGTATACAAGTGCATTAATATAAAATAATAAGTAAAAAACAATATTTTGCGCGTTTAATATTTTGTAAACTATCTTCTTTCAATACTTTATAGTGAAAGTTAATTCATCGTTTACTAATACCAAAAAGTATATTTGCATTCACAAAGCCAGTTTAGAAAATATTAAACATGTTTTTACTGTTTTTAATTTCATGAATTCCTAAATGAGAGGCATCAAAAAAAAAATTGTTTAATACAATTATTTAAAGTAAAAGTGTGTGCCTAAAAAGTTATTAATATATTTTTTCCTGTTCTCTTTAAAAAAACGGAAATTCAGTTAAAGGCTACAGAATTTTAAAAAATGCGCCAAATCTATTGCCTTTGAATACAACACTGCATTATAAACTAATATACTTATTCAAAAACTGGAGAGGAAAAATAATAAAATCATAAATGATTTTCATATCACTAGAATGATTGCCACCAATACACAAACTAGTCTTACCAATTTCATAATCTTTTCTTTTTAAATGGATAATTTTAATTTTAAATCAGTCCTATAAAGAAAAATAAACAAATAAATTAGAAATTTTATACAGAAATAAATTTAACAAGTAAACTCTGCATCTTAAAGTTTTACAAAATAATAACAATTCTGACAATATTAGTGTGAATGCAAACCAATAGATGGCAACACCAGTAACACTTCTTCAGAAGATTTCAGTAAACCCTGTGGAAAGTCTTCAAATTAAATTGAACACTTAATACAATTAACATCCCACAAATATTACTTTTAAAAATTTAAAATATTTATTGAATTCAAAGTGGTATTTAAATAAAATTTTAAATTCTTTATATCAAGAGAAATTTTATAAATGTATTAACTATTTTTTGAGTAAAAAAAAATAAAAAAAAAATCTCACAGAAGGTATTCAATTAAAATCGAGTATGGATTCATATTTATTACTTTATTATTGAATTAAATATCTTAAAATTTTCTGTTAATGAATAATTATTTTTTTCATTAATTACTTTATCTTTCCACAAAAAAAAGTTTTGGACTCCTGTTTTATTTCAAACTTTTTTTTAATTTCTTGTCTAAACATACAAAACAATAATGGAGAGAAAAAAAAAAGTTTTATGCTTTCTTTTCAGGTACATAATAAGATCCCATCTATAATACATACATACAAATGATGCAACCTATAAGCAGCACAATTAAAACATTCATTTTCACTTTGAAAACGTTCATTTTTTTCCCTCTTATAACAACAAAATCTGGGTACAATGATTAAGGTACAAAAATATATCTCAACCTTCAAGTGCATGTGTTTATATTATATATAGATAATAGTGATTTACATTTAATACTTTTTCCTGACAAAAATTATTACACAATATTGCTGCAGTGTGAAGACAGAACAATAAAGATCCTACATATAATAGCAGGATATACCACATTCTGATTATGCAAACCTCCTAATAAAATACTATTAGGGCCAATTCTGTAATTATGAACCCCAATTCAATTAAACAGGACAACATAAAATTTTATTATCTCATACTCCAAAGAAATCAAGTGTTTGACTAAACGAGTTACCAATTACAAATTTGAATTCAGGCCTTTGTCGTGACTGGTTATAACACAGACTTTGGACCATGTACAAAACTATTATAAAAATTTTCAAATTAGATGACAAGAGTTTTGTCTGTTCAAAATATTTGGGAAAATATAGATAAACACATTATATTATTTTTTTACTGGGAAACATTTGAATTCATATGGATTTAGAATTCAGAACACCAATAAAGTCATAGAATGGTTTCACCCTTGATGGAAAATTCAGTGTTGACTAGTTTTTTTTTGTTTTTTGTTATTTTTTCTCATGAATTCTGTTTTTTTAAAATGCTTTCAGTAAACAGTGACTACTTTGAGATAAACTTTGGTGTGTTGCTGTTTTGTTCAGATCTTAAAAAGCAATACAGAACAAACAAATAAAAATATTCTTTTCTTCAAAGTTTGTTACAATAAAGCAAGAAAGAACACATTCATGGAATGATTCAAGTAACAAATGATTACTATTACAAATAAAATTCCAAAACATACAATTCTAGGAAATATAAAATCAATAGTCAAAAATTTTTAACAAAATATACTGGATGAACTCTTAATTTAATCACAAGAGGAATGATTTGAAAGAAATGAACAAATGAAGCTCAGTATACCCATATTCCATGAACATTTCCTGGTTAAAAGGTCAATACAAAATTAAATCAATCTCAATCATACTTGTTCGTATGATTCTATACAGTACTGTATTATAAAACAAATTATAGTGCAAAATTTTAAGAAGTAGCAGCCTATGCTTATTGTCTGTGGATATCATAGTTACTTATACAGACAAATGTTAAGTCTTAACAGTTAAGAACACCTGTTGTGGATTCCACAAGGAGAAATAGAAGAAAAGAAATCAATTTGCGAAAAAATGATTTTCTCAATGAAAGAAGAGAATAAAAGTATCCCAAGAACTGCTTTTCATGCTGGAAAATAAAGCTGAAGAATGTACAGTGAAACCTCACCTAACGAACACCCCTATAAAGCAGACACCCTTTAATTATGGACACTTTTTAATTCCCCGGCAGGTCCTTGTACAGTGACTCTTCTCAATAGCGGACACCTCTTAATAACGGACAGATTTTTTCCCCCGGAGGTGTCCACTATTAAGAGGTTTCACTGTAATTAATTAATACAGAGCTAAAATACTTCAAAGACAAGTTATTGGTGATGTAAAAAAAAAAAATAAAAATAAAAAAAAATCATAGTCCTCAAAAGAGAAAAACTAATACTTTCTTTATGCTCATTTCCATAATAAAATGTTTCATTCATACATGCAATAAGTTTTAAAACAAACATTTCTACTTGTACAAGATTGTCTGAAATGATAACTTAATATGTATTTTTTATTTTCCATTTATATCATGAAACTTTTAACACTTAAATGAAAAACAATTTCAATGAAATTTTTCACACTATATTAATAAGAAAGTGACAAGTAAGTTAAGTAGTGCAGTGCCTAAAAAGAAACTGGAATTCCCTAAGCGATTCATCTGCACTTCAAAATTAAATTCATTTTCTATATAAGTTTAAAATATATAAGGGGTGATCAAATGGTAGGTGCTCAGAGGTCAGGAAAAAACACATGTATTTAAAAGTCAAAAACGTGTGCTCCCATGTGTTAACATAAAGATAGCATATACAGGGTGTATCAGCTTCGATGGTCATAAAGTACCTAGCGTGATCCTTTGCATGATTACAAACTTAAAGTTCCTTATGCAAAATGTTCAAAAATTGTCTTAATCAGACGCTGCAAAATCTCCCTTGTTGACTGTTTGTCCACGCGGAACAAACTCCTTAAGGATAATGCCACTGCTGTCAAAGTATCACGACTATTCCTATGCCGGACTCGGGTCTAAACATCACGCGAAGTTTGCTGAAAACATGTTGAAAAAGTCATTTAATCTCAACAATTGCCGCCGATTTAATTGTAATCATCCCTTTGAATTTAATGAACTGCTGGTGCGGAAAGTTCATAAATGACGTAACGACGCAATTTAAATTTTGAGTTTTCGACATTTTCGATAAGGAACTTTAAGTTTGTAATCATGCAAAGGATCACGCTAGATACTTTATGACCATTGAACCTGATAAACCTGCAAGGCAGTGTGGGAAAGCACGTCACTACCTTTTCACCTCTGACCCGTAAAGTAGTCTCAGACTGTGCACGCTTAATGCTCAAAAACATGAAGCACTGTTTCAGTTTCATTTTAGCTCCTATGGTTTCAGTTTCTTTTTTATTGGCTGCACGTTGATCTGAATGAGATGACAATTGGTAACGTGGCTTTCCCATACTGCCTTGCAACTTTTTTCATATAGTGAGACAGACTTTAGCCAAGGATAGGGCTCTGTGTATAAGCAACTGCTGTGAGCTTCACAATGGCATTTACAACTTCCTAGAGAAAAATATAATCATTAAAATATAATGCTATTGTACAACACTAGCAAAATTGCATGCAATTTTCTAAAACAAAACATTTGCTGCACATCATATTCTATACATCCAAATAACATAGATCTAAAGAACATTTTATACAATACTGCATTTGGATAGGAAAAGGTTTGCCATCTACTCTATATTTCAACCTCTCTCCATGTGTCTTTCATATTTTCACCCTTTGAAAAAAGTCGTGCAAAATAGTAAAAGGCTATGCAAATGAAGAGGAACAGTTTTCTTGTGGTATGAGGTTTCACCAGCTACTTAGGCAGTGCGTAAATCTTCAATCCTACAGAAATTGCTTTTAACTGCAGTTACTGCATTTGGATTAAACTTGCATGGCTGTATTTCATTTGATCACTCCTAATACACTTAAAAAAATCATAATATTAATTAGTATGCAAATTGACATTTGAGGCACAAAAATTGCATAAATAACAGAACATTATTTTCAGTCAGATATCAAGTTTATGTACTAGTCTGAGGTAAGGTTTACATTTTAGGGACGGATTTCTTTGGTTTAAAGAATTATTTAAAAATTAAAGCATAAAATCTTAAAGATAAAAATGCATTTGCACATTGAAAATTTTTTTTTGGCCATAAAAGAATTTTCATTTTGATCTGTTAAGGTTATATCTGGTTAGCGATAAGTCTATTAAAAATTATGTCTAGTTAATCCATTAATACAGATTCACAATCTTCAGTTTCCAAAGAACAATCTTTGCTGATTACAAATACTTAAAAGCATACGCCTCTGAATTTGTAAATGCCGATTGGCAACTCCAGTTGCCAAATGAAAACTCATAATAATAAAAAAAAAAAAAAAATAATAATAATAAAATATTTATTTTTCTTTGTTTGTTCTGCATTAAATACAATCTCAAATCTGAATCCGGCTCAGAGTGTGGAATTTTTTCCTTTCATTTTTATAATTGTTCAGTTCTTATTGGTACCTAATATCAAATCGCATGACATCTTTCTTCCATTTAAATCTTGTATTATGGTTCATATCAACAACAAACCTGGTTTCTCTAACAGGTTGCAGAGTTATTGGTTTGGTCATAATAATAATAATACTAATAATAATAATAAAGGTTGCAATCATGCCTAATATCGATTAAAAAATAAAAATTTTATTTAAATATTTCATTTAGGTTAGATTAAAATACAATTTAGTCTGTCATTACTGGGTTAATAAGGCCATAAATTCATAAATTGAATGGACATATCAGTAAAGAACAAGATAAGTACAAATAAACATTTATTACACAAACTGTCAATATCATTAAGACAATGTGTAATACAATTCATCCGACGTTCATATCAGACTATATGACCTCTCCAGGTTTGCAAGACGAAGTGTGAAAAAAGTTAAAACTAATAAAAAAAAAAATTATTTTAAAGCAACAATTTCAGTAAAATTTAAGAGTAATTGAAATGGATCTTTGGAGGATTTTTTTATTTTTTTATTTTTTGCAATGGCACAAATCATATTCACTCTTTGGCTCAGTGGTTAAAGGATCAGTCAGTAACCTAAAGTCCATGATATGGAATCCAGGCTGTAGAAGTTTCTTTCCCCTTTTCTGTTAAATATTAAAGTGACTGCTGTATATATTCGGATATAAGATGAGAAATGTATTCCTAAAAATAGGCTCAAAAATCAAATTTGTCTTATCCACGAGGCAATGAAAATTTAAAGAACAAAATGGATATATCTCAAATAATTTGTGGAGCTATTCGCCTGATGGCACCTAGGATGAGTAAGGAGAAAGATTATGGAAACGATGCTATTCAGTTGTTCAAAGCTTCCTTCACATTGTGTACACGTTTCATGGACCGATTTGGATTTTGTCTGAGAACAACGAATAAAACTGTGTCAAAAGCTTCCTAGGGATCTGGATGATAAAGTTATAGCCTTTCAGATATATGTTATCAATCAGAGAAAACCTAATAACTTTAATCTTTCTAATATTATCAACATGGATGAAACTACGATGCTATTCAGCATGGCCAACAACTGCAGTTTCTGGCAATGGCGAAAAACGACCTCCGTGAAAACAACAAGACATGAAAAAACACATTTCATAGTAGTGCTTTCATGTTTAGCCAACAGCACAAAGCTTAAAACTTTTTAAACTGAAATACAGTTGACTTGCGATAATCCGACATTTGACAGTCCGACACCACGCTCAGTAGTCCGACGCCGCATCGGATGACTGCCAATGAATATAGTCTTTGGTAATCCGACATTGTTTGATTATCGGATTATCGCGAGTCAACTGTATTATGCTTCTATGGAAAATCAAGGTTAAAGACAAAAGACAGATGCAAGATTTTTTCACCTAGTTATTAAATGGTACAGGTTTTTTTTTCTGAGGTTTTTTGGCAATGCAAGTTTTAACCTACTGTTATTTTTAAGCAGAAGACATTACCAAAAAATGTCAAATTTTCCAATGGCGTCATTTACATTTTTATTTGGTTTTCAATGGATAAATTTACGGTAATATTGTAAATAAATTTTTTAATTTTGACATCAGTCCAGAAGTGATTTTAGTCCTCGGCTTTTACATGAGGCAATCTAGTTTTTGCCTTTTTGGCCTCAAAAAAGGGGGTTGTCTTCTACACGAGTGTAGATGGTATATACTATAAAAGAAAGCCAATATAGAATTTTTGTGTTAATATTTTAAAAAGAACATGTATATGGCATTTGTGTGAAATAAGATTGTTTACTTAATCGCCCATATACTTTTCATTTATCAAACTGGAAAATTAACATCCTACCAATAACAAAAGTGTAAATTCAATTTTCAAGTAACAATATATACAAATAAAAAATATTACTATACACTATTAAAAAGAAGGCCCTTGACAACCATTATGCCAATCCATGTCACTTTATCAGTCAATCATATAAATAGATTAATGAACAATGACAGACTCGGTATATAGCTGAATATATACAGTTATAGCGTTTGACATGTATATTTCCGTGGAATTTTCTCTTCTCTTTGTATATTTAGATTTAAAATTATTAGTGGTTTAAATGAAGTGGTTACAAGTAGCAAATAGGGCTACACTGTAGTGTTAATGAAATGGGTCTTAGTTACCAAATTATAACACAAAGAATGGAAACTGCTATTCTAATTAATAGATGAAAATGACATCAGATCCCAGATAGCTTGAGATTATCCAAAGACAATTTAAATACATATTTGTGCAGAACTTAGTAAAGTATAAGAAAAACTTTATACACTTCTGATATTTAAAATGTGCACTATCTTTGGTACAGACAAATAGCATATTAATTTAAAATGGAATTCATTTTTATTATTAACTAACTGACCAAAAAAAAAAAAAAAAAATTAAAGAATAAACTATTTCATAAGCATATGGCAGGATTTCTTGAAGCCATATGATAATTTGCACTTTATCAATCAAAAATTACAGTAGAACGTCATATTGAATGTTAATTATCCGGACTGTCCTAACGCGCATGTATGTACAGTCAAACCTGCTTATAAGACGAAAACAACTACAAAAGCAGTGAGAGTCCGACAAACGCTGATGCACTTCCTGCATTAGAGACAGCTACCGTAAAACCTTGAATAAAATCTGGGTATTCAAATAAACGCTGATCTCGATTAAAGGCTGGGTGGAGTTTTAAAATTAGATTAAAAGCTGGGGCTCAAATAAACAGCAGGTCTGATTGTTTTTTGGGTTAATCGTATAAATTCTGGCATTATTTGTTCTCATTTCTTGGGAATAGCCCTTAACACCGGGTCTCGATTAATCACCAGGGGGAGGGGGGGGGGGGTTCAGGACCATTGTGACAAATAGATGCCCAGGCCTCTATTCAAGGTTTTACGGTATGTGGTGGTACGAACAACAATCAACTGCTGCTGCTCAAGAGAATCGAAGAACTTGCAGTAAATGTTCCATAGTATAGCAAAAAATAAATTCTTGTTTCTTACAATAAAGGTAGAATTGCAACATTGTACATGTACATAAGTTTTGGTTTTTCTGTAAGCACGTTTCACATTTGATTTTGACTTATCCGAACAATCAACATTCTACTGTACTATCAAACATGCTTTTAGCATTCTTTTCTGTATTGCGTGTCTGGAAATGCCTTTTTTCATATTACAAATGTTAGACTAGCATTTCTTCCAATCTATCCTCTGTTAAAGAAACAAACACTTAATACACAGATAACAATTTTTATATTTAACAAAATTTACAGTCAAATCATGAATATCTGAACATCAGAGTAACTACAATCAACAAATGTATGGTAATCTGTTAAAATAATTATTTCATAGGTAGTATACAAAAGTATCAGAACAGTAAGATTAAAAATAATGTAATAAGAATGATATACCGTATATCCAACATAATTAATAGTATATAAAAATGTTTAATATATGCAATGCTTTAGGTAAGATGTGAATTTACTAACATATCAATTTAAACATGGAAGAGGAAACTTTGTTTTACTTTGAACTATTTTTTTCCTGCTTAAAAGACAGTCAAATTAAAATTATTAATTTAAATTCAAAAAAAAAAAATCTCATGATTTACAGTTATTTATGTTTACCCACTGCATTAGCTGCTATAGAAATTATTCTGATAAACATGATTTTGTTATAGCATTAAAAGTGTCAGCAACCCTTAAATCAATATTTGCTGTATAAAATTCCAGTAATACATTCTCCAGACAATTGTTTTTGCTTGATCATTTAAGGAAAATTTGTTCCCGATTATAAATCATTTAAGATGAAGCCTCATAATTACCGTATACAAACTTAAACGACATTTTAAATGAATAAAATAAAAAAAAAATAAAAAAAAAAAGTCAAAATAAACTTTTTAACAATAGAAGAACTAACAAACCCTTGGTACTTAAACAACTATTAAAATGCAATCATATAAAGTACAATGTAAAAATGGTTCATGTATTATGTTTAATTGAAGGTAAGCTTCTCAAATTTGATTGAGCATGTATAGACAATCTGACAACTAAATAATGAGAATAATGTCATTTCAGCAAAGATAAAAATGCCATCTATGAAACGACGCACATCATCCATACAGCTAACCACCTTTAATCTGGCAACATAGCATAGCTACCTACAACACTAGTAAACAATGATGGGAAATTCTCAGCCATTTTTTTTAATTAGCAAGACAGTATTATGTAACAAGCAAGTGTAAATTCAGTTTTAAAATCAGGAGAAGTGGTGCTGAAGTGGTGGAATTGACGAGATAGGTGTATAGGGATAATTTTTTATCTTGTGCACAGGCTTTCAGATGGCATGCATGATTCAAAAGTGGTATGGAAGCAACTGAAAATAAAACCAGGCTGGACATTCGATTTCTGTTCATAATGAGGAGCTTGTTGCAAAAGTCAGAGAAATCGATACTAGCTCATCATTTGACTGTGAGGATGATGGCAGATGAGTTTGGTATTACCTGGAAGATAATGTGTCAAAATTTAGAGGAATGCCTGGGTAATCTGTTGTTACTTTATGATAATGCACCAGCTCACTAGACTGTTGCTTTACAGGAATTTCTGACCAGGAAAAAAAATAAATAAATAAATAAATAAAGTATATTTTACAAATCATCCACCCTACTCTCTGGATTTACCTCCCCGTGATCATTTTCTGTTCCCAAAACTCAAAGTTACCATAGAAAGGACTGTACATCATATCTTTGGGCCAAGCCATAAGCAGACCTTGCAGTGGTTGTTCCGTCTCATTATAATTTCAATCCCATTATTTAATTGTCAGACTGTGTAAAATTTTAATCTTAAAAGATAACTGTTATGTTTACAACACATGTGGTATCCCTTAAACTTATTACAAACAAAAATTCTGCTTTGTATTAGTAAAAAATAAAAACTTCCGAATGTATATAAAATGAAAAAAACTTACAAAAAAAAAAAAAAAGCAACTGCCTCATTAACATAGACTGAAAAAGAAATTAAGAAGAAATGAAGAAGAAATATCTTTAACCATTTTGTTATAGTGGAACCTTGCAGTACGAGTACCAGTGGTAATTTGCTCTACGAGCTGAGGCTCATGTTAATTTTTGTCTTTTAATACAAGTGGAAATTTGCTCTTACTAAAATTTGTTGGAAAAATTGCTTCTCTTGTGGATCAGTGAAAAGCAACTCGCAAAGGATATGATTACGGAGATGATCACCTGAGAGAAAGCACGAATGCTGTATGAGGATCTCTCGAAGCAGAACCCTAGAACATCGACGGAGGAAATATCAGCAGACTCTTTTAAGGCCAGATGCGGCCGATTCGATAATTTCAAGAAAAGGAATGGTGCTTACAGCGTCGTCATACATGGAGGTACAGTGAGTTCTTCTGATATGGAGGAGCTGTCACAGTCGACGAATACATCGCACAACAGGTATTGAATTGTGATGAAACTGGCGTATTTTTGAAAAAATTAAATTAATAAAAACAATTTACATATTTTTGGCATTCTCTTTTATTATGCTTTTATAATTGTAACTGCACTTTTTCTGTTTTAAAAATAAAAAAAAATGTTTTTTGGGTAGTGTTTAGGGGCTGAAACAGATTAATGATATTTTAATTTATTTCAATGGTTAAAAACTAATTTGTAAGACGAGTAAATCATAAAACGAGCTCAGTCATGGAACAAATTAAACTCGTACTGCAAGGTTTCATTGTACTGCAATTGGCTTAGTATCATTAAACGAGGTTCTGAATAGCAGCAGGCTTGATCTGGTTTGATTGATTCACCCTTAATACTTGTTGCTGAATTTTTCTTTTTTGATGATTATACACATGCATAGAATAAAGGCAAATTTTAAAAGGGGCATTTTGATTTATAAAATGAGAGAAGGGAGTCATTAAGTTGCCATAAATCAAGTTATTCTGGTTTAGGTATAATTTTCATGATCCTCTTATTTTCCTTTATTTTTTCATTTTATATATCAACATATGCTATCATAATGTATGGATTTTAGTGAAACATCTAATGAGATAAATATCATAGGAAGATTTAACATGTCAATTTTATATTTAAATAGCTTGAAGAAATCGCAACAAATATTTTTTGAATGTTTTTTTAAAATTCACTAAATCATAAGAGTTAATTTTATCTGATTATTAAATAGAAAACCCCTTTATTCCTTTTATCTCATATCTTAAATGCTTTTACAAATTCATGAATGACAAGATTCATAAAATATTTAAAAAAAAAAAAACTTTTTTTTTTTTTATTTTTTAATTAAAAAACATTTTCATATATTTTCATATACACCACATTACGGACAGAGTTTCATTTAATCATAATCAGAGTATTTCACATGTTTTTACAAGATAATTTTTTTTCACTCTGATCATAATCACCTAGATTGGCGATTCATAAAATGAATTTCTTTAAAATATTTTAGCCTCCTTTTAAATGTGATAACGTCTTTAAACAAATGCTAAATATTCTTGCAATGAAATTCATTTGTCAGTGCCAGTTCTATTGCAAAAATTTTTTTCCAATATTTCATTTCAAATATTTCCCTAGATTATTCATATCCTCTTGATTCTTATTAGTCAGGTCTTTCAAATCCAATAATGTCAATCTGTTACAGTATCCATACAATTACCATTTGCATATCAAATAGAATTTGTTTTTTCATACTCACAATTAGCTTTCCCTCTGTTGTTTTCTCAATAATAATACTGATGTGTATTCAAAGTTATTTGGATGATGTTAAGGAAGAAACTTGAATTAACGAAATTGGCACACTGTTATTGCTGTCATAAATTGAATAACTACTTATACATTAGAGAAACATCTAGGAAGTGGGATTCTCTTTGAAATAAAGATAAACAGAGGAGAAATCCTTGTTAGAGTAACCGTGTTGCATCATCAAACGATATAATTGGTGAGCTAACGAACCCATTGGTGTAGGAGTCATCGTAGCTGTTGCTGAATTTTGTGCTAAACCCAAGTCCTGAAATATAAATTTAAGTATTATTAGTCAATGAAATAAGATTTATTCTTAAAAGATATCTTACTGGTTTTTGATAACTAAAACATCAGGAACACTTCTGCACTTATGCCCTGACTTGTGCATTTAAATGACCGGCGCTATGCACCTCGTCTGGCTACCTCCTCTCTTTTGCAGTGTCAAACTGATGGCGTACGCCCTGATTGTTGCATGTAATATCATTGTCCAAAATAAAGCATTTGTGTTAGAGTCTATTGTTTTCTCATAATCCAATATTACTAAAATCCAAGTTCTGTCAACGTCCCTTTAGAGACTCTGCCCCTGCAAGAGATACCCAGAAACCATCTTTTTTTGTGGATACTTCGGGCCATGTAGGGGGTGCTAGAGGGATTTTCATTTTGATTTCGGTATTCTACTGTAGAAATGAAGGGAGCAATTAGCTACTAGAATAAGCTACTGATAGCAATTACAGTTGACTCTGTTATAATGAAGTTCATGGAATCCATAAAAAATTTTGTTATAACTGATAATTCGTTATACGTGAAACTCAATTTTTTTAACGTAAGAAAATTCATACTAACTACTAAACACTGATGAAATATCAGTAATCTAACATTACTGAACCAATTCTATTGTAGACTTTATTGCAACTTTATTGCAGAAAATTGGTCTTTTCAACTGAATGCAAAGCTCAATAGATATGCAGTCAAACCTCTCTATAAAGAACACTCATATTAGAGTATGATAAATTTTTCCCCCATAACAAATTTTTACTTTGGTGCCTACATGAAAATTTTTATGATGAAGTTTTGTGTGTTTCTGTATAACTAATTTTCTGTATAACAAATTTTGTGGGAGACCTTAATGACTTTCCTATATGCACTTCAAATGTCTAAAGGAATAGTTTAAAGAAAGAACTTATATTTAATATAAATTGAAGAACAAATTGGAGAACTTGTTCAATTGTTCGCCCCTCCCCTCCCCCCTCCCCCTCCTGATTTAAAGGCACTGACTTCCGAATAAATTTCTTTCTAACATGTGCTTCTCTATCACATGAATTCTTTGTTTTCATAGGAATGTTTTTTTTTTGTTTTGTTTTTGGCACTTGATATTTTCTAGAAAGAATTCTTTGTTATTGTTTTTCGTAATTATCGATTAATGACTGTAATCCAAAGAAGTAAATTTTTGCTTTTGTTGTTGAACCTTCTCAATGTCCAGTACTTCTGTTCTAGTATGAATCCTTATTGTCTGTTTTCAAGCAATAAAGACGTCATGTCTGTACTCTTGAAATCAGACTACAATCTTTTCATTGTTACATTTAATCAGCCTACGACATGTATTGTGAATTGCACTTACAACAAACCTTTAACCTGACAAATTTACGATGTTGTTAATAACAATGTTCTTGTGAATCTGGGCCTTAGTTCGTTATATTAGAAGTAAAATTACAATACATTCGATTATCTGTCAGAGAAAAATCACTTTGTTTTACCCAATTTTTTGTTTTAAGAGAAATCGTTATAAGCAGTTATTTTTTCTTAACAACTCTAATCGGGTTTATGAAAGAATTTCGGTAATTTCGTTATACCAAGAGTCAGCTGTATACCATTTTAACGATGCACCCCATCAAAACAAACCATGTCACCCATCTTTGAATTGTTGTGTCGCAGACAGTGATGATTGGCTGCTGTGTGAATTGCATGTGGCTGCTTTTTGCTGTTGATCGAGGGAAATGAAGATGACCGCAATCGATCTTCGCTGCTACACGTGTGCAATAACTTAAAAAGTTCATTATTTTAAATAATACATCAGGAAGTTTTCGTATACAGTTTTCCTTATTTTAGAAACATTCTTAAACGCTGACTTATTAACATTAAAAATAAGAACAATTTCATCGGAGCAGAAGAGTGCTAATCGGAGTGTTCAGCGGCCTTCAGCCAATGACAGCTGGCAAAAGCCACATACATTTGCTTTGACTGGGTGCATAGCTAAATGAAAAATGGTATCACTATTGATAACAATAAGCCTAAGAGATATTACCTTTATCATTAGTGGGAACTTCAGCAATATTACCGTGTCCAAATATATACATAGAAAAGAAGAATTCGAATTACAGAAAAACTCAACAGAAAAACATATTGAGAGATGGTGAATCCAAGAAGACCAGAAACTAAGTAATTAGCTACTAACTGAAGCTTTTCAAATTCCATTTCAGAAACAAAAAATAATAAGATCATATTTTTTGATGTTTTGGAAGAAAAAATGAAAAAACAAACAACACAAGAAGGCAAAAAAGTTTGAGTCGTGTGACATAGGGGGATTGACATGTAATGGGAGTTATGATACCGATATGCACTACCCTATGAAAACTATCAAAAGTCATGGGACAGCCCTGATTTGCATGAAAATGAGACATTCCTTTGCAATTTCACTGTTGGCATTCTTCCCAGCACTACATAACAGAGAGTATGCTATTATGAGATGATGCTTGTGTGAATGCTGTAAGAATGTCTCAAAGAAAAGAGTTTTCAGACATCCAAAGAGGTACAATTGTTGGGTGCCATCTCGCAGGCAAAACTGTTAAAGAGACGTCAACCCTCTTGAATATCCGAAATCGACTGTTCACAACATCATCTGGGCATGGAAAGAGCAAGGCACCACAAGCGTTCTGCCTAGGACTGGAAGACCGAAGATCATGTCAGTCAGAGACCAAAGGGCTTTTCGTAAAGTGGTCACTGCAAACCATCACACATTGCTTGATGGACTGACAAGATCGTTCATAGAGTCGATGGGAACAACTGTGAGCACCCTGAATATTCGCAGGGAACTGCATGCAATGGGTTTTTATGGCAGAGTGGCAGCTCACAAACCTCAAACGCAGCGAGGAGATTGCAATGGTGCAAAGAGTGATGACATTGGACTCTGGATCAATGGTGAATGGTTGAATGGAGTGATGAGGCCCGCTACACCATCTGGCAATCGGATGGATGGGTTTGGATATGGCAAACGTTATCTGCCAAGCTGTGTTGTGCCCATGGTGAAGTTCAGCGGAGGGTCGGTGATGGTGCGGGGGTGCTTTTCATGATTATGGGTTGGATGCAATTGTTTATGTGGACGGACATCTAAATGCAGAGCATTACCAAGACATTCTGGACAACGCAGCACTCCCATCTCTCTGGCAGCACTTTGGCAGTACTAATGGCCCTTTTATGATTCAGCAAGACACTTATAAAAGAATGGCTAAAATTACCTGTCGAAATGTATCAAAAAACTTGCGGACAGTAGAAGCTGTGATAGCAGCAAAAGGTGGACCAACAAGATACTAAAATATCCATATTTTTGAGCGTTTCTATTAAGGTGATGGAGACCCATGACTTTTGATAGGGTAGTGTACAAAGATGGAGTATAACAACAGAGGGCAACAGCATTAAATTTTCACAAATATAGAGACCCAGTTACGTATCACTGATTAATAATAAACAGGATGTTTCAAAAGGTATAATCCAAACTTCACACACAAGTAGAAGGCATGAAGGTGAACAGATTCTTTTAATACATGAGGGGTCGGAACTCAACTATTGTCAAGTTAATGGGGGATCAAATGACAAGTGATAAAGCATGCAAATGATGGCACAACCCAAACAGGTTGCAGTTCTTTGACAAGGATTTCTTTTTTTTGGGGCCACATGAAATCAGTTGTGTACCGAACACCTATGACAAGCATTGAAGATCTGGCAGCTCGCATTGCAGTTGTGTCAGACAACATCAGAGAAATGCCCAGAATCTTTGGCCACATACGGGAGTCCATGTTGTGCCTGTGAGGCCATGGCTGCCTCACATTTTGAGCATCTTTTGTAAAGCTTCAGTGGATTCGCAGTTCCATCATAAACATGTGCACAGTGCATACTTACTCATGTGTTTTCATGTGCACTCTGATTACTGCTCACCCCCCTCTAACGTTACCTTGGCAATGGTTGAGTTGCTACCCCTCATGTATTAACAGAATCTGTTCACCTTCATGCCTCCTACCTGTATGTGAAGTTTAGATTATACCTTTTGAAACACCCTGTATATCATATCCATTGCTGAATCGTTGTTATGATTTGATTTATGTATCGCATGCCATGTCTTAGCATTGAATATCTAATGGTACTACAATGATATCACGAGTTAACGTACCACTGATTTTAGCCATCTTTGATCTTATTAATAATTCATTATTTTCATTCATGACTCCTCATCAAGAGTTGTTTGATGTATGGTATAACATGCCATATCTTGGAAGAGAAAATTTCTAAGGGGAGATATCAAAATGTTACCATTAGAGCATAATGATGCGATTTAAGCCATCTTCAAATGTCTGTGCTCTGTCCTATATTTATTGATTGGCGAAAACAAATTCTGAAAGTATTTCATACTTTTCGAGAAAATCACGCCACGGATGCAAGGCCAGACAAGGCAAAAGAACAAAGCACCTTTTGATCCTTAACAAGAAATTAATTCTCCCGAGGAAGGTATAGGAAAGTAGCGGAAGTGCTGAGGTAATCTACTTTTACCCTTTTATCAGCACTATTAACGATCCCTCACCCATTTTTTTAATCGAAAAATTGATTTTCTCGAACGTAGTATTTAGAACATGAAAAAGGGCTATCTTCTTTCGTTCTCATCATTTCTGTTCACTTGCCATATGTTGCCATAGTTCAAAAGACTAAGTGACCCCCACAACTCTGACCCTATTGGGAAAATTTGGTCCAAACTTTACAGTAATGTTGATCTTGCTTAGAGGAATCTGGAAACCGAATTTCAGTCCTTTATATGCATAAATACGCGTAGACCTTTTGGTCCCCTCTAATTTCCGCCCCCGAAACTCCGACCCCAGTGGGCCAATCAAAACCAAACTAAATAGTGAAGGTGCACATGCCCATAGGAAGCTACATTCCGAATTTCAACCTTCTACCTCAAAAAATGCAGAAATTATGAAGGGGACGGACGGACAGACAGACATTGTGAAAACAATAAGTAGCTCCATTCTTCCACTACTTAATAAAGTCATGAAGAAGCCAGGGATTTAAAAAATAATCAGGGATTAACATCTACGAAATAAGAAATTTACAGAAATTTTAGGTTTAACTCTAAACTATAATGACTTTTCAAAAATGGAATTCATTATCCACTGTATGCACATGCACCTTAAATTGAAAACTATATACAAGTACAGTCAACAGTTGACAAGGAGACTCCTGAAGCAGCCAGCCCATTGACGAAAATGGGTGGGAAGGGAGAGAGAGAGAGAGAGAGAACAGTTGTTTCTTTGTGGCTCACTTCATATAAGCGAAGAACGTCCAACGTCCCTCCCCACTCTGCTCACCTATTTTCATCAGTAGATTGGCCGCTTCAGGGGTCTTATTGTCAACGGTTGACTATAGCTTTCATTTCAGTCCTTCAACCAACAATGAAAAATTGCTTACTTTGGTCATCAAGGCTGTTCCAAATCCACCTTGATAATTATTGTTTGATGGAACATTTTCCATTACATTAGGCACTGGGTTGTAAACTTCACTGGACCAGCAGCGACCACTACTGCTATTGAGTATTTTTGCGAGAAGTTTAGAATCCAATCCAAGCCTGCAAAAATAAGACAATGACGAAAAAATAAGTATGAAAACTATTAACTGATAAATAAATAATAGTATCATTTAACAACAATTATTGTTTTAACTCTTACTTAGAAAAGTGATACAAATGCTAAAGGATGCAGTCTTTACAACAAGCAATTTATCAGGCTGTAAAGAAAGTATCCAGAAAAACTCGTATAAAGATATGCCCTAAAATAATTCCCTGAAGAATTCTAATCACATTAGGACCTATAGCATGACTTGCCATTGAGACAGATCTCTCAATCTCAATCCTATGGATTATTATGTTTGGGAACATCTAAATTTATTCTTTATTCCACTCCTGTTCATGATATTGAGAATCTTCAACAAAGAATGGAAGGTAGAGACAACAAATTAGGGGCATACAGGGAATTTTTAAGATGTGAGGCATTATTGATCCGACGAGTTCAGTTATTGCATTTTGAAGTTTTGATTTGATTATATGTATTGATTTCTTGTGTTTTCATCCTTACTCATTTTAACATGACTGAAAATAAATGATTGTTAATCTAGCAAACTAAACAAACACATACAAACCTATAACTCAGTAATGAATGCCTTATCATTTTCGAAAACAGACTGCATATAGTCACCCCAATATTTTTGCTACACAAATAAGCTTAAAGAAATGATGTTATTATGATTGATGGATATTACAACTAAGAATAGGCTATGGGATGGCACATTGGGTAACAGGAATTTCTAGCAATATATTGCTTTTCATTAAGTAAATTAAAACATCCAATAGGGGTTTGGTATCAAAGTTCAGTTGGTTGTTCAGTTGTGACTTCTGTCAATAGCAAAACATTGCAACTTCTTTATTGTCCTCCCCTCTCCACGTGGTTTCGATGTCTGTCCTTCTGCATGAGGCCGAGAGACCCCACGTGTCTACTTGAAGCTTCTGCGAAAAAAATGAGTGTTTCCTGCAGTGGCAGGGTCGGGATCGGCGATAGCCAATGAGGATTGAGTCTCCACGCATGGGCTGACAGGTAATGCTAGGGGGATATATAAGGCAGGAATTAAACAGAGTCCCAGACAAGCTTCGATGTAGACATCAAGACTTATGCTGCTGCTCTCCTATCAACGATTTCCAGACCTTCGTAACAGTAAGTACCCTTTGCCTTTGTATACCCTAAACTGCCCATAGTCATGTGTGAACCAAGCTGTGTCCTGACCACATGTCAGCCCGTAACTATTAGTGAACTGATAATTTCTGGGATTTTAGGATTACCGTACTGCCCCCCTCCAAAGGGAGTACACGACGCTTTCCATGTTGTTATTTTATTTTATATTCTAAAGCTTATTTGTTAATTTGTAAATTTTGTAAGCCCTTCTTATTTATGTTACATTAAATAAATTTATTCCGTATTCAACTTATGCTGAGATATAAGTCAAGATGAAGTTGGTAATTTCTGAAAACGGCAGAAGAAGATGAAGACAGCGAACAAGATGGATTGATGGGAACAAGATGGCTATGGGAAAACATTGAGAGAACTGTGCAATCTGACCAAAAACAGATCTCAGTAGAGAACGTTTGTCTCTGCAAACACCAGAAACCACTCCTGATTTGATGGTACATAATCCATTTTATTCAATGTATTAGTTCAGCAGATGGTAGATATAAATGATGGTATATGTGAATGCCAACTCGTATTCAAAATGACAGCCATGCTCAAGAATATATGATGACAAAGCAGCATGCTGTTCTGTTTTTTTGTGTGTGCATTAAGATAATTTTGCAATGCTCATAAGTAAACATTTCCTGTTTACAGTGAGAAGTGTTTATTACATAAAGCAGTACACAAGGGGCTCGATAAAGTTGGTGATGAAAACCAACCTGGTCATCTGTAAGATTATACATAAAAGTAACAGAGATGGATGGATGAAAAACAACTACTCCATGGACAACAGTAATACAATCAGCAACTTTATATCACTTCTTGGATAAATGCAAGACTTTAGGATTCAGGAACATGAGGTTAAAGGATGTGTTCATTTTTATACCAACGTTCCTTTTAACGAGACTATCACTATTGACAGAACATTATAGACGAAAGGAACAGCTCCAAACATACGTGCCGACGTATAACAGATTCTATACCATCCCAGAAGGTGTTGCAGCCCCCCCCCCCCAAAATTGGCCACCATGTCAACTAAATCTGTTACATGGGGGACCCCCCTTCTACATGGGCCAGTCCCCTTCAGGTCGGGTGCTGGCCTACCCATCTTGGAAGTCACCCGTTCCATTAATATTCATCATTCTGTGGTCTCATAGTTATGAAGTCAGTTCCAAAGTACAGGAACAGTCAACAGTCGACTTGTTTCAGGCTTTTCGAGAGTTACAACTCCTTCCGAAGACCATTACATATTGGCTAGATGTAACCATCAATCAACAGTATCTTACAAACAGTAAGAATGGAAAAGTAGACATCAATAAGGGCTGTGTGTCGTAAGTTTCAATGCAAGGACCCGATGCATGATGACCAGAGAGTTTTATGCCATCGCACACTGCACACGTATACGACTGATTACGCTGGAGTGAAGAACCATGCCAACTGGACCAGAGATCAGTGGAGCAACACACAAATCCTGATTCTCCAACACATTCTCCTGATTCCTTTTTACACATGAATTCTGACTCTCAATGGAACCAACAACAGATGCCTGTGGATCTGGAAAAAGTCTGGAACCATACATTAGCCCATCAATATCGTTCAGTGCCATTTCCTTGAAGGTGGTGATTTGACAGTTTGGGTTAGCTTTTTGTTGGGTCGCTGCGGTTTTTGAGTGCAGCACTGTGACACTTGATCACTATGTCAGACTTCGTTTCAGTGCAATAGGCCCAAAGATATCCTGACCTTATGGCGAATGTTCCGACCTGCATTCACTCCCGACCTTAATACTATCAAACATCGTAGGAAGCTCTCAGGAGAGCATTAGCAGCTTGTTAACCCCCTTCCAAGACATGCCAAGATTTATCAACAGTTCTTCGAGAAAAGTGGCAATTGTTCCCTTCAGCAGCATTTGATCACCTCATTGAGGGGATGAATCGACGATGCCAAGCATCATCCAGGCTAAACGAAGGCCTGTCCCATATTCAACATTAATTAAGCACTAATTTTGTTTTGGTTCATTCCATTAAGGATCATTATGATAAGCATCTTTAATGATCTCTGTTTTTTGTCATCAATAAACATTGGGCTTATCCATGTTCACATGATACCAATTATATCACAGGATATTGGTGCATAATTTCATGTAAAGATATTGAAAACTTTTTGAGTAATACCCATGCTTAACTTTTGGAGGGGAGTGTAGTTTGCAGATGATGTAAAGAATATGTTGCAGCAGAAAAATAATTCTTTGCTGCATGTCCCCCCCCCCTTTTAATTCTGGTGAAGGGTATGTTAAAAAATATAGGGAGTTGTACAGCTGTAATTGCTATGCAAACTGTATTTCACTTGTATTTTTATTAAGCATTTGGGACCTACCGTATTTACTGTCCTTATATTTAGAAATTGGATGCTTAAGAAGTGAACATGATGATGAGATAGAGGGTGACCTAAAACAACAAGTACAAACTTCAGGGGGTGATACCTTGCACAAAATTAACAAAAATGTTCACATCAACACATGTACTGAATGCATAGTTTCCTTGGAAATGGCAATACATTGTAATTGTATGCATGACATCATGCCCCCATAACAATACCAGCAGTGTGTATTTTTTCTGTTGCAGAGTTACTTTTGAGTGATCGTCATGTAGCGGATGTACATTGGTCCAGTATTCATATCAGGAACAAGCCGAGATGGTCTTCACATACGGAAAAGCATGTGGGAATGGTCGAGAGGCTACACGGATGTATCAAGAAAAGTATTCTGACAGACGACACCAACCAAATGACAAAACATTTGATTCCTGAGATGTTATTGATATCCACAGTTTATCAGGTGTTTTATTTTCCTTTGTTTGCAACCATCTTTTGGTGTTTCAGTGAGGAGGGGTCCTTTGATGGAAGAGGCAAACACAGAGGGTGGTTTGCGGAGCCAGTTCCTAATGTGGAGACACTTGAACAGCATGTGACGGTAGTCGGGTACAGGCTGGAACATTCGAACGAGTGCGGCTAGCCATTATTGATGTGGAAACATTTGCACTGCATCCCAAGGAGGCCACTTTGAACATCTTTTGTAATGTCGAATCAATTCCTTCCACAGTAATGTCATATTCTGTACTAACTGCTCATCACAGACAAACCACCTATTCCCAGACTTATGTTCATATGAATTTTTTTTTTTCCTTTACTGGTCAGGAATCACTTCCTGAAATTTGTCCCTATTGTTGTAGTTCACTCTCTGTAGGCATCTTTCAAAAGTAAAAAATATCTTGATATATCTTTCAACAGGAACAAAAGGTGATTTGAATGGAAGTTGATAGTGATCTTCACTAAATGTAGATCTAATGCTAATTCCATCTAATAAATCCAAACAAGCAATCGAATTAGTAAATGATAATAAAAAATTAAAATCTCTCGCAGATTTATAAGGGTCGTACAAATGAAAACGAAAATTATTTATTTTATCCAAAGTGTACACAAAGAATTTAAAAATACTCTTCAAATGCGTTAAGGCATTTATTCCACTGTGTAACAAGGCGTGTAATTCCTTTATGGAAGAAGTCTTTCGGTTGCGTGTGGAATCATTCCAAAACCTCTTCTTTCACTTCATCGTCTGACTGAAACCTGTGGCCTTTCAGATGTTTCTTGAGATCCCCAAACATGTGAAAGTCACATGGGGATAAGTCAGGGCTGTAAGGTGGATGCTACATTGCTTCTCAGTTGAACTTTTTGATGAGGTCTACCGTTGCTTTTGAGGTGTGAGGATGCGCGTTGTCGTGGAGAAGAAGCACTCCTTCTGTAAGAAGTCCAGGACACTTTCATTTAATGGCCGCGCGCAGTGCCTTCAATGCTTCCCCATATCGTGCTGCGTTAACTATGGTGCCTTTTTCAAGAAAGTCCAGTAAAATCGGGCCTTTGCGATCAAAAAACACGGTCAACATCACCTTCCCTGTGCTGTTTGCGATTGCTTTTGATTTTTTCGTGGGTGGTGACCCATTGTCGACTCTGACTTCTGCTTTCGGGTTGGAAATGAAAGTACCAAGTTTCATCCCCTGTAACGATTCTGTCGAGAAAACCCTCTCCATCCTGTTTATAGCAAGTCAAATGTTGCAGGGTGTCCGCTGGCCATTCAAACTCCAAGTTGTTATGATGATGTGGGACCTATTGTGCAGAGATTTTTCTGTAGTGCAGATCGTTCCTGATAATGGAGTGAACAGTTCCACGACTAAAGGCAGTTTTAGCAACCACGACATCGATTGTCACTCTTCTGTTTTGCTTTAAGACAGCATCAATTTTGGCTTTGGAACCATCCGTGATGGCGCAGTTTGCTTGTCCAGGACGTTGATCATCTTCCAATGTTGACCGTCCCTCCGAAAACCTCTTGCTCCATGCCCAAACACGAGTAAAGGTTAGGAAGTTATTTCCATAGGCATTCTGCATAAGATGATGAATTTCAGAAACTGAAACTCCTTCACATGTTAAAAAACGAATTACAGCTCTCTGTTCCTGCTTCGTTGAATCCATTTTGTTGTTTGGACGAAGCGACCACTCGCAGAGCTTCGAAGCGTGAGCTATTGTTCTTTCTCACGTGATGCAAAACTTGCAACCTAGTGTTCAGTTTGCATGTGGGGTTTTGCAATTAATGAAAACAAAAACTTACGATCCTGCACGTCGTCTTTTTTTTTTCCCCCCCACACAAATTTTCGTTTTCATTTGTATGACCCTTATAATTACATTCCTTTAGAATTCTATAATAGGCCAAACTTAATGGAAAAACTTATTTTCTATGCCAAATTGCTAAGATTACTACTGAAGGGAAATTTATTGGCAGCATTTATTAATTTTGCTGAATTCTAAAAAAATAAAAACCTACAAATCCAAGAAATAACTAAAGCAATAAAAAAAATTTAAGGTTATGATGACACCACAAAGGCACATCATTAAACACCTCGACTTTACCTAATTCCTAAGTTCATTGTCTCGGCAGTTCCTATCATACTAATGGCGAGAAGCATGTTGTTGCATATTTTAGCTGCTTGACCATTGCCAACTGTTCCACAGTAGATGATATTTTGGCCCATGCATTTCAGGATTTTCTTAGCCGCTTCAAAATCCTTTTCTTTACCTCCAACCATAAAAGTTAAAGTAGCTGCTTTGGCTGCATTCACTCCACCTGAAACTGGAGCATCTAAATACGTTGCTCCTTTCTTGGCAACATGGGAGCTCATCTCCTTTGATACAGATGGGTCAATGGTGCTGCTATCTATCAACAATGTACCCTCGTTCACACCACTAAAATAAAAAACAGAAAAATAAATAAATTATTAAAAACAAAAATTTGAAAAATTATTAAACATATAGATGGCTTAGAATACAATTGCTCTATCTTCATTTTTTGAAAAAAAAAAAATCAGTTTTTGATACAATTGGGTTATTCCCATCTCAAATTAGTGTTCTACATCATGGTCTAACTTTTCTAATTTGAGATCTAATTTTTCTTATTGGTTGCCTTGGAATACATTTAGTCTAACTCCTACATGCCGCTTCGTTTCGAATAAACTGTTCTAAGTCCAAATTTTTTTTTTGTGTTTTTATTATTTGGTACAAGAGTGTTCTATCTTTATAAGAAGCGTTTTACATATTATTTCGTCACAACTGCCATGCTACGTACGGCGGTTGATACTACGGTTACTTAAGGAAGAAAAAACATTTATATTTTGGAAATTATGAAAGTAAAATTAAAATGCTCTGCAATATAACTTAATAGCACTGTAATAAGGTTGACATCTTCTCGTTCGTGTCACTCATTAGGGACCTATGCAAGGTGCGTACACAGAATACGCATCACGCACTTCAATTAAAATAAGGCCATTTTAAAAATTAAGAGGCAATAGCATAATCCCATCTCTCATTTGGGAAGCTCCCCTACAGAAAGATTAAAAAATTGTTTATGAAACACCTTCAAAAGTAAAGTACACAATTTCTCACAACATTAAGCTACGAGGGTGAATCAAAAAGTAAGTTACACTCAGCATTTGCCGAGTCGAAGAGCGCAGACATCATTTGCCGAGTCGAAGAGCGCAGACATCATTTGCCGTTTTTAAGTATATTGCCTGTATGTCTATAATTGCAACGTGGCATGATCCCACGTGTTCACGCATTTGCTGCGTACGCAAGAGTATTGTTGTTATGGCGCAGCAACTGGTTGTATACTCTAAGTTGGGGATTTGCGAAAAAATCAGTTTTTTACTGGGCGAAAGGCTTAGAATGCACTGAAATCCATAAGGGGATCATTTTCCTGCACGACAACGCTACACCGCACATGGCTTGCGGAACTGTTGTCACAGAACTGTGCTTGCTAAAAAATCGCCCGGCCCAGCGCGCACTGCTCGGACACCAGTCAATGTTGAAGTTGTTAAGAATGCATTACTGCAGAGCCCTAAGAAATTATTACGACGATTATCGCAACAACTTGGTTTAACGTACAGTACCACTCAAAGAATCTGCAGGAAGGAACTGAATTTGTTCCCATACAAAATCCAAGTAGTGAATGAATTAAAACCACAGGACTTTGTTTCACGTTGAGCGTTCAGCCATTGGCTATTGGATAAAGTGGAAGACGAATCCGATTATATGGATAATTTCTTCATGAGTAATGAGGCCCATTTCCACCTGTCCGGCCATGTCAATAAACAAAACTGCCGCATATGGTCATTGGAAACAGCACAAGAACTTCATGAGAAGCCATTACATCCCTGTAAAGTTACTGTTTGGTGTGCATTTTTAAAGAAGTGCATTGCCGGACCATATTTTTTTTAGAATGAAGAAAGTAACGCCGTAACAGTAAATGGTGCACGTTACACAGAAATGATTCAAGCGTTTGTAATCCCTGAAATGAGGCGTAGACGAGTTCTGTTATCGAGAGTATGGTTTCATCAGGATGGTGAAACATGCCATACTGCCGCAGCAACATTGGAAATGCTGAGAACGTGGTTTCAAGAATGGATCGTGTCACGGTGGGGTGACATAAATTGGCCAGCCCGCTCGCCAGACCTCACGATTCCTGACTTCTTCCTGTAGGAATTCCTTAAGAACCAGATGTATAAAACTAATCCCCACACCTTGGAGGACTTGAAGGAAAACATCGGAACGGCAATTGGACACATCACTGCTCATCAACGCCAACGCATTATGGAGAAAATGATCGTGTGTGACGGGAGTGTGTGAACCTCAGTGGACGCCACTTACCAAATGTGACATTCCACAAGTAACATTGGAATAAACTGCATAAACTAAATTTGTTTTAAATCTTAGAAAAACTACCTATACTTTGGTATAATTGTCATTATCAAGTCTGTAAGAATAAATTTTTTATTAATATTTAAAACGTGTCAGCGTCCAGTGAATCACCCTGTATAATGTACCATAGATTTATATAATTTGTAAGGAATTTTTTTGGGCGGTTTTTGAGATTCTGTGTATAAGTATGACCAATATCGTAAAATTCAAATTATCGCCTAATTCAAATTTTTTTGTTGGTCCGTTTGGATTCGAATTACAGAAATGGCTCGATCAGATGTCACCCTAGCAGAAGGATTGGTAACTAATAAGCATTTGCTAGCATCATCAACTTGTTAAGAACAGCGAACTGTAGTCTGTTTTGGTGTGGGTCAAATGAAAAATAGCGACTGAAATCTACAGGGAAATCTACAGGTGTATGGTGCTGACTGGACCGAAACAACATCTCCAAGTGGGCCGAGGAAAAAAACTGAGGAAATTGACTGAGAGGTGATCAAACATCACCTCTACACCGCCACCTGACTATCGCCTCTTCGGACCGAAATTCCTAGGAGGCCAATGCTTTGGTTCAGATAAAAGTTAAAATCAGTCGTTCACTGGTGGCTATACAACCAGAAAACTGAGGTTTATGAATGAGGTGTATTGAATCTGGTGCCACGATGGGAGAAATGAATCGAGAGTCTTGGTGCATACGTCGAAAAATAGGTAAAACCTGCAGCTTTCTCGTGTTTCATTTTTGCTTATTATTAAAAATGTTGCCATAAAAAATTGTTTTGCGTTAGTTTTCAATTTTCCCTTGTTCATGGGTGAGGTAGTGAACTAGTCAATTGAATTAGAATTCCTGAGTTTTCAATCCAAGAAGTACATGCATCTACGAGGGTGATCTAAAAGTAAGTTATACTCGGCATCATCTGTGGTCGAAGAGCGCCGACATCATTCGCAGTTTTTAAGGATGTTGCCTATATATCTATAATTGCAACATGGCATGATCCCACATGTTCACATGGTTTACTGCATACGCAAGAGTATTGTTGTCATGGTGCAGCAACTGATTGTATACCCCAAGTTGGAAATACGTGGAACAATCCGCTTTTATGGGCAGAAGGCTTAAATTGCACTGAAATCCATAAGGAAATTTGCAGTGTCTATGGGAATAATGTGATTTCTCATCCTGCAATTGTGAAGTGGTGCCAGCAGTTTGAAAATGGGTGCTCAGATTTGACGATGAATACTGCGCAGGAAAACCATCCACATCCAACACTCCCGAGCACATTGCCCGCTTTAATGAGCTGATTCTGGACAATCGACAAATCAGAATTAAAGAAATCGCCAGAACGCTTAGCATTTCTTATGGGAGTATGCACTCGATTATTCATGACGAGCTTGGATTCAGGAAATTGTGTGCCAGGTGGGTTCCACGGCAGCTCACGGACCATCACAAGAACCAACGTCTCCTGTTGTCTTTGGCTCTCCTGCAACGATATTCAACCGAAGGAGATGCGTTTTTGCGTCGAATCATCATGGGGGACAAATCTTGGTTTCACCACTTCATCCCTGAAACCAAGCGGTCATCTATGGAATGGAAGCACGGGAACTCCCCACCGACAAAGAAGTTCAAGGTTGTTCCATCTGCAAGGAAAGTCATGGGGACTGTTTTCTTCGATTGTGAAGGTGTCGTATACATGAAATTTATGGAAAAAGGAACGACAATCAATGCAGCCTCATACAGCCAGATGCTCCGAAATCTGAGAAAAGCGATAAAGGATAAACGGCGAGGGAAATTGAGTAAGGGGGTCATTCTCCTGCACGATAATGCCACAATGCACACTGCTCGCATTACTCAGGAACTGCAGTCAATGTTTAAGTGGGGGGTGTAGCAACATCCACCATACACCCTTGACTTAGCCCCATGTGACTATCAATTGTTCGGGAAAATGAAATGTGACCTGGGAGGAAAACAATTCCACAGTGGTGACGACGTCAAAGACGCAGTGCTGACCTGGTTGAGAAACGCTGGAGTGGATTTTTACTGCAGCGGCATGGAAAAGTTAATTTCACGTTCAGACAAGTGTTTACAATTGTTGGGTGATTCTGTAGAAAAGTGAAATAAACAAAATGTGTGTATGAGATCTGTTTTTTACTGTTTCAGAGTGTAACTAACTTTTTGATTCACCCTCGTACAATTTGACCCACCTCTTTTGGGAAGGAAGTTCATCTGCCATTATGAATTTCTCCAAGCCAGTTGGCATAACTTCAGAACTGACAGTGTTCCTTAGGGAACTGCCATTGTACGAGGGCTTGCTAAAAAGTAATGCCTCATAATTCTTTATTTGAAAACGGGTTTATTTATTTGAGAAAAACAAAACATAGTTAACTTTCTACAACCTTACTGTTCATAACTACATGATAAATGTTTCCACATAATCGCCCTAGAGATGAATAATCACACAACAGGGGACCAGTTTCTTGATACCATCACGTTATAATGTTTCACTTTTGACTGCAAAACCATAGCTTCACTTCTGTTTACACTGCATCATCAGAATCAAAGTGATGCCCTCTCAAGTGTTTCTTAAATTTAGGAAAAAGGTTCATTACAAGCACGAACAGACCAATGTTGCACAATATTAATGTTGACACACTGATCGTCATAAGGTTCAAAATCAGAGAGGTGAAGAATTCACTTTGGAAAAAGATTTTTATATTAAAATTACATGTTAATATTATAACGTGGGGTTTAAAACATAGGTATCATCCGTAATTGTCTTCACCCTGCAAATTCAATGGTAATATGTTCAAATTATCTAATTTTTTTTATTTAAAATATACTCCAAAACTCATTTCAGGAACGCGTCCATAAACAGTGTCTTGTAATTCAAAGAAATAAAAATTGACATTAAACATAGAAAATTATGCCTTGCTATTTAGCTTTATATAGAATTTATTTAAGCAAATTATGGAAAATTGTATTTTTATTACTTAGGATTTTCATTTATTGGCTTTTCAAAAGTTGTTTCACAGTTAACAAGTCATTTCGTGAATGCAATAAGGGGTTTGGCAGAATGTTTCAAAATAACCGCGCTAGATGGTGCTGGTGAGGAGGCACGTGTAAAGCTCTAGATTTTGAAAGTACGGCAAACCTTTTCCGTGCCGCCCACAGCTACTGATTGGTAGAACGGCCGTCACGTGGTATCGCATTGTTGGCCCAAACGCAGCGATAGATACCATTGAAATGCATGTGGAAGATGCAATTTAGATTAAATTTTTAATGAAAATATTCGTTGATTGGTCCTAAATTTTAATGCGAATAAGCAAAATGTCAAGATCCTTCAATCTATGCTCCTTGGAGGTTAATAAATTCGTTAAAATATCCGAAGAAGTAATAAGAAGCAAGTACGTTTATGCAGGGTGAATACAAAAGTCTGAACCCCCCTTTTATTTTTTGAACCAAAGCAGGTATGTCAATTTTGATGAATCCAATGAATTGTGTGCCTATCCAATGGTGCACACAATTTTGATGAACCCAATGAATTGTGTGCCTAGCCAATGAATCCAGTTGTGGGTGGCCTATCCCATGGTGCGCTTTTCATCATTCCAAATATGCAAATTAGGACACATTCAAAATTTATCTCAAAAACCGTAAGGGATAGAGAAAAAAAACCCAATTGCAAACTTGTTCAGCATAAAAAAACAAACAAAACAAAAAAAAATCATCCAATTCGGACCAACCAATCACCCACAATCACATGGTGAACTGTTTGTAGCTTAC
Source organism: Rhysida immarginata (assembly GCA_023313115.1). Classification (NCBI taxonomy): domain Eukaryota; kingdom Metazoa; phylum Arthropoda; class Chilopoda; order Scolopendromorpha; family Scolopendridae; genus Rhysida; species Rhysida immarginata. Next base: position 201,359 of record JAHWFO010001556.1, read on the forward strand.
CTGCACAAGGAAAACTGAATGTTGACATTTCCACCATGTAAAGAATGCAAATCAAAAAATTAACATAAATTACCATACTCACATTCACTTTCATGCGGAAAAGCAAATAAAAGGCATGTTTCAGCACACAGCAGACAGAACAATTCCAGGATGGCAAGCTACACTGTTCCGGAAATAGTCAACATGATCTTCTGCTTCGGAGAGGCAAGGAGAAACCTACATACTGCAGTTAGGTTGTATCGAGACAGAAACCTTCAAACTGTCCACTTGCCATCCATCTCGTCAAACAATGCGTCACATTATTCAAAGATTCGAGGCTACAGGGACTGTTAATGCAAAACGAGTACAATCAAGGGCACAAGGCGACGAGGATACAACAATACTAGCTCTGGCTGCAGTTGCTGCAAATCCCCACACAAGCAGCAGAGCAATTGCTACAGATGTTGGGTGCCATCAGAGAACTGTTCTCAACATTCTACACGCACATCATTTTCATTGTCATACCATTTTCATTGTCACCAGGAGTTACTGCCATTGGATTATGTTGCTAGGGTCGCCTTCCGCAACTGGTTACTCACCTGCCTGGATGACAATCCAAACTTCGATCATGAGGTGTTGTGGACAGATGAAGCCCAGTTCACCAGGGATGGAGTTATCAACAGGCACAACCATCATCATTGGGCAGACGAAAACCCATGTCTGCGAAAAGCAACTCATCAAGTGAACTGGAGAATCAATGTGTGGTGTGGATTGTACAATGACACTGTGGTTGGACCGTATTTTTACGATGGAACACTGACTGCAGAACGCTACCGGGTTGAAATTCTCAACGTGGTAGTCACAGACTTCATTGACAATTTGCCATTGGCCTCGTATCAGCGCGAGTGGTTTCAGCATGATGGAACTCCTCCACATTATGGGTTGGTCGTTCGCGAGCGTCTAAGTGAGATGTTTGGACAACAATGGATTGGCCGAGGAGGACCAGTTGGTTGGCCACCCCACTCCCCTGATTTTACACCACTTGGCTTTTTCTTGTGGGGAGACCTGAAGGACAAGGTTTATGCTATGCAGCTCGCCTCACTGGAGGATCTGGTTCAACGAAACCAAGAAGAGTGCCGAGGAGTGACACCAGCCATGCTTGCCGATGTTTTGGCGTCAGTTAGGTTTCAGCCCAATTGTGTTATGGTGCCCACGGTCATCACATCAAGCATTTTGTTGATTAACTTTTTTTTTAAACTGTTTGAAGTAACTTGTTTGTGCAGTATGACTGTTTGTAAGCTACAAATAGTTCGCCACGTGATTGTGGGTGATTGGTTGGTCCGATTTGGACGATTTTTTTTTGTTGTTGTTATTTTGTTTGTTTTTTTATGCTGAACAAGTTTGCAATTGGATTTTTTTCTCTATCCCTTATGGTTTTTGAGATAAATTTTGAATGTGTCCTAATTTGCATATTTGGGATGATGAAAGGTGCACCATGGGATAGGCCACCCACAACTTCCTATTCATTGGATTCATCAAAATTGATATATCTGCTTCGGTTCAAAAAAAATAGGGGGGGTTCAGACTTTTGTATTCACCCTGTATTATAACTTCACCGAATGTTACAGAAATGTTGCATTGTGCAATTTTCAGACGATCAGAAAATATAATTCTTAGTTGAATATAGTCCTTTTTAAGAAAATACAATTCAATATAACAAGGCTAAACTGTCTGTGAAATGTGGAGGCAAAACTTGAAATAAAACGTCCATGTTATTTTCATCTTATTTTAGCAAAGTTAATTATCACTCATCATTAAACTTGAATATAATGTATGAAACTGAATAACGAAAATTTGCTATTTGGGTGAAAAAAAAATATAAAAAATTTTAACTATAAGTTTTTGGTAGATTTTTTACGTCAATATTATAAACCTCCATAAATGAATAAATTTCAAAATACATTGCATGTGTAGTTATTTTTTTGTAATTTTTTTTGTAATCAAACGGATAGTTTTTCCAAATTACAATTTTTAAAATTTTCTATCAAAGTATAATTATCAAAGTAATTTTTATATTTAAATCACAAACTTAAATTTAATAATTCCTATTTTATTAAATTATATTTGATATTTTTATAATTATAGTTTTTTTAATAATTTAATAATTTTTATAATTTAATAAAATTAAAATTGGTAAAGTGAAATTTTTGATATAAATATAAAAATTAACTTGATAAAAGTTTATTAAGTTATATTTTAATAAAAATTTATAAAATTATATTTTGATAAATAAAATTACAAAAACTACACACAATGTTTTTTAAAATTTATTAATTACATATAAATCGTTTATTAAGGATAAATAAATAAAATGAAAATAAACTAAAAACTTAATATGGTTATCTTTAAATTGCCTCAACGTTATTATTTATATGTAAAAAATTGTAATTAAAAACAAAATTTAAAGAAATTACAGAATTTATTGATTGTCAGTTATATTTTCAGACGATAATAATAAGATAATTTGCGAAAAGGATGCATTTAAGCCGAAGTTTAGAGGAAGCGTAACTCACTTGATAGGGCCAACTAGGCCAACAATAGCGGATTTGGTAGCAGACGAAGAAGTCTGCCGTTCTTTCCTAATCTACAGCTTTAGGCACGTGAAGTCTTTTCGATAAGGCAAACCATGTTTGTGTATTTTGTCCAATCTATAAATCATTTTGCTAGGTTAAAACACCTTTCAGTTTAAAATTTGTGTAGCGTACTTTAATTCCTTATTTCGAGAACGCCATTATATATTTCGTTTGCGAGAAAAGTATATACTTTTAGCATAATCCTGCTAAATAACACGGTTTACTAGCTAATAATCCTGAAATCCGGCTTCCAGGATGGGGTCGATGCTGTATAAACAAAATCAAACTTCAAATAATCATTTCAGGAAACGGTCATTTCGGGAACGTTCTCGGACTATGACGGGCATTACCAAAATGATGACTGCATTCTCTACATAGCTAAAGGCGATAGATTTAGCCATTTTAAGCCAATTTTTGTTTTTTTGATATAGGGCATTAATATACACTACCTTGCCAAAATCATGGGACACCACCAATTTAATGGAAATACAAAAAAATACAGTCAATTCTCGTTAATACGAAATCGTGGGGACCAAGAAATTTTTTCGTATTATTCGTATTTCGTATAAACCAACAATACTAAAAGTGTTATAAAATAAGCACGGAAATAGAATACTTTAAGTTAGAAATTATTTTTATTCATCTCTCCTAAAAAAATCTGTAATCAGTTTGTTTTCGCGCTAAAACAATTTTCTTTTCCAAATCACTATTGATTTTACAATATAATGTAAATAAGTCTTCAGGAACATCCTGACTGTACAGTATATATGATTTAATTTCCTCCATCAATTCTAACATTCTCTGATTTGATGGAGCAGATTGAATTCGTTCGTCGTCATCATCATCACTCTCTTCGTCTATGCCATCTTGCTTCCCAATCAGATTTCCCGTTAGCTTCAAAGCACGTGATTCAGATTTAGCGAATCAGATTTCCCGTTAGTTTGAAAGCACGTGATTCAGATTTCGCGAACCAGATTTCCCGTTAGTTTGAAAGCACGTGATTCGTTAGTTTGAAAAATTCGACTAAATAACCGATATTTTTTAATCGAATAATCGAATAACATTATCGAGTGGTTAGAAAAATCGAGTATTCATTTATTCGAATACTGTAATTCAGAAGCAATCTCATATGAAATGACTTTGAAAATTATTTTTATTAAATTTACACTTCGAAATCTGAAATTTTATCATTAAAATTGTTCCTAAAAGGACTATTTTTCGATAAAATTATGAAATTTTCTTTCGTATAAACCGTATTTTAATAAAAATATGTTCGTATAAAGCAGAAAATTTTACATAGTAATTGCTTTCTCGGGGACGGGCCACAAAATGTTTTCTTATTAACCGGAATTTCGTACTAACCAATTTCGTATTAACGAGAATTGACTGTACTTGTGCTTGTATCTAGTTGCTTCACCTTTTGCTGCTCTCACAGCCAGTCAGATATACTATTCACAAGTTTTTTGAAATGTTTCCGTGGGAATTTTTCACCATTCTGCGAAAAGTGCCTTCGATAGTTCAGTCAGATATCGGGCGCTCCGCTCCTGCACGCTATCGATGCTCCAACACATCTCAAAGAGGTTCGATGGGGTTGAGATGGAGGCTCTGTACAGGCCAGTCAAATTCTTGCATCCCCCATTTCATCAAACCATCTGCCTACAACCCTTGCTTTGTGGCAAGGTGCATTATCGTGTTGAAAGAGAAAAAAGCCATTTCCAAACTGCTGCCAGAGAGAAAGGAGTACAGCGTTGTCCAGGATGTCTTGGTAACGCTCTGCATTCAGATGACCAGCCACAAAAATGACTGGACCCAGACCAATCCAAAAAGAAAAATATCCCACAATCACTGACCCCCCGCAAAACTTCACTGTGGACACTACTCAGCTTGCCAGATGACTTTCTCCAGGCATTCGCTATACCCACCTCCTTCCATCTGAATGCCAGATGGTGTATCGTGAATCGTCACTCCATTCAACCATCCACCATTGCTCCAGAGTCCAGTGAAGTCTCTCTTTGCACCATTGCAATCTCCTCGTTGTGTTGGCAGGTGCTGATCTTGGGTGTGTGGGCCGCAGTTCTGCCGGGAAAACCCAGCGAATGCAGATCCTTGTGAAGCTAATAAAGTCAGTGAAGGATCTTGTCAGTCCATCAACTGATGTTTGACGGTTTGCAGTGACCACCCTGCGAAGTCCGCTTCGATCTCTGCCTGACATAATCTTGGGTCTTCCAGTCCCGAGCTGAACATTTGGACCCTTATGATATCAGATAAAATGGAAGGAAAAAGACTACCAGGTAGTCAAAATTCATGATTCCTGGTTCGAATCCAGGTCATGAAATTTTTCCTCCCATTTTTTCTGATAATATCATTATCTTATGATTGGAGTATCATCTCCAGTTTCCATTTATAATTCCTTATAACTGCTCATCAACTTTTTTGATGGCTTGGAAAGGAGAAATTTCCGATCTGTGAGCTGGGTGCCCGTCCTATCATTGGGCCTCCATCTTTAAGAACACCTGGTGACAGCCTTGCTGTACCTTCTTCACGTTGGCCCAGGTACCTCTCAAAATTGGTAGAGGCAATGAGCGTGATACTCATGGTTCATGAATCGAATCCAGGTCATTTATTCTGATAATATCAATTGTACTCCTCTCGAAGTCCGAAAGCTGCTTTCTTTGGGCCATTCCTACAGCATGCAAGCGATCTCTGTTATGAAGTATTGAGATAATAATAATAATAATAATAATAATAATAATAATAATAATAATAATTTATTTTAATATTCATTACAAATATTAAGTAAACTACAAAAGCTAAAAGCTTAAAGAAGGTAGTCCCCAAAGGATACAATAAAACATTATACAGTTAAGATTACAAAATCAAAATACAGGGCGATTCAGAAAGGTAGGTCAAGAATAAAATACCATGTACAGTTTGTAGCGGGGAACAAAATTTTTCATATAAACATGGGTCCGGAAATGCATCCTTACAGAGATAATGCAACTTGTACGAGGTAGGAATGAAATTACAGTAGATGTTCAAAATGCCGATCCTAAGCCTCGATGCAGGTGTTCAGTCTGCGGACAAGATTTTCACAAACCCTGGTGAAGATGTCTGGAGAATCACTGACTTCTCCACACGCTGTAGCATTACCCTGTGCCTCGCCGTAGATGAGACATGTCCGCCAGCTCCGCGTTAGTCAAGTGATCCATTGTACGACAATGGAGTTACATGTTTCGTTTCCTCTCTTTTAACGGAGAGAACACGAACAATTTACATGTTGAGATCCTAATTTACATGGACCCTACCATTGTCATCCGGGAGACGCACATCCATTCCTACCTCGTACAAGTTGCATTATCTCTGTAAGGATACATTTCCAGACCCATGTTTATAGGAAAAATATTGTTCCCCAGTACAAACTGTACAGGGTATTTCATTCTTGACCTACCTTTCTGAATCACCCTGTATAATCAAAATACAAATATAATTCAACATTTTAAACGATAACATTTAAATTGTATGGGAATGCCTCATTTTTATGTAAAATAGGGGTGACCCATGACTTTTGAGAAAAGTCCCGCAAGGTAGTGTATTTGAGAAGTAAAGAAAGATTGTGATTCTTTATTTTTGATTTTCTTTAAAGACTGAAATGCTATGTTATTATATAAAATATGGTGCAATTGACCAAAAAGTCATAATCCCTAGAGTACAATGAAGATTTAATACTGTTGAAAAATTTTCGTTGTGTCAAGTGTATGGAATGATCGTAATAATCATTCAGGAAACGCGACCATCATATCCGGGAACTTCGGAAAAAGAGAAAATAAATCAACATTAGTGTTTATTTATCTTAAATTGTTGGTATGTAAATAAATAAATACATTATCAACTCTTTGCATCATAACCTGAATTGAATATACAGGCTCATAATACACAAATTAAATTAAAGTTTCGTTTGTGAATTCACATCTAATGCACAATATCACGACAAATCCATATTTCAAAGTTTAAATATCTTCTATAAAAATATTATCTGACTGAGAATTGCGTTTTGTTTTACTTTTTTAAAAGGAATAAGATCACATTTTATACAATTTCAAAAAAACGTTCCCAAAATGATATGTACTCCCACTTCTGTTATTTTATGCCACAACTAAAAAATAAACAGGTTATTTTGTGTGCCCCTTTTCAGAACCATTTTAAAACCACATGGCACTATCTATATACTGTAAATTATAAACTAAGTTTCTAATGGATGTTTATTTTTTCTAAAACTGAAAACTGAAAATGCTCACCTCTTGGATTTTGAGCCATAAACAGCCTTCAATCTCTTGGATGAATGTCTATTGGTGGCATATTTTCTGCAGTTAAAAAGTTCTATTACAGTATGCTGCTTCATGCGCAACAACATCATGCTGTTAAACGATGCCTGGCTATGGCCCTGATGTACGAAACTGATGTCAGTGAAGCCAGAAAGATAACTGAGCAGAATGATATCTGGCATTCCGAACTTTATTGACGATAACAAAATATCAGGAGGCATTACGTTTCAATATGCCTTATAGTTACGTATTTTGAATACTAAGACACAAGGTCATTTTTGAGGCCATTTTTCAAGGGAGAAAAACTCATATCATGACATGGAAAAACAGTGTGTCCCTGGGAAGGATCAGGATCACATCAAAAGATCATCAATTGCATAATATGGAAACTTATATTATGCCTCATAATAATGCAAATACACAATAATCCATCATCAAGCATTTTTTGTTGCAATTCAAGATAGAGTACTCTTTAGATTATGCATAGACCAATCATTTATGCTTCTGAAAGCAAGATCCTATTTGAAATTCCACCAATTTATCACATTTCAGGAATTAATAAAAAAAAAAAAAAAAAAAAAAAAAAGACACGACAAATGAGTCAAAGAAGGGTTTCACAATTATGCAACTACGTATATAAATGTTAAAAATCCTAATAAAGTTCCAGTTTCCTAGAATTTTGTTAACAAACAACAATGCACGGAATTTCAACAAAACCATCATTAAAGAACTTATTACTCACTGTAAAATGCCATTTTCTCCAGCATAAACCTCCTTAACGTGAGGACTCGAAGGGAGCATTGTAATAATGCAGTCGGATTTTTGGGCAACATCTGCTGCATGTTTAGCTGTCTGTGCTCCAACCTCTTGCATCTTTGTCATGGCTTCCGGGAATACGTCATATACAATGATATTATGTCCATTTTTTATAAGATTCTGGGCCATATGACAACCCATGTTTCCTAATCCAATGAATCCCAACTTAACTGCCTAGAAAATATGAAATTTCAAATTTATTTCAATTGAATTTTGAAAAATATGATTTTCATGTTTTAGCCTAAATTAGACACAAGAAAAACAGAGTTGTAGCTGTAAGGAAGTATAAAATTGATGTTTTACAGTACATAAGCCCATTCGTAAAACATTCTGACTACTTTTTCCTTTATTATTTAGCTCTATCAAGGTGACAAAAATTTATACAGAGATAATGGCAACAAGAATTTAGATACACAACGTGATTGTTATTAAATTAATTAAGGGTGTGTCTAAAAGTCTGACCGGGTGCCAAAGTGTTGATGTTCTTAGATATCTGATGCATCTGCAAACTGTGTGCCTTTCAAGACTCCCTTAAAGCAGGGAAACAAAAAGAAGTCTGAGGGCAGCAGATCCGGGAAATATGATGATGGTTGAGTTTAGTTACACCGCACTTAGCTAGGAAGTTGTGCGGGCAGTCGTTGTGGTGCCAGTAGTAAACACATTTTCTGCTCATAGCTTCTGCTCCATACTCTTACAGCGATATTCTTTGGGTCTCAACTGCAGTTTCCCTCAATCTCTAACAAAACACGAGTCTTCCCACATACTACATTCTACTGGCCGTAGCAGGCAAATCTGCTCTAGTTTTCCTGTTTAACTGTAGATAGTGCTTCTCGGCCTGTCTCTCAGTAGGCATCCCATGCAGGCGTTCCAGCCTATGTTGCCATTTAGATAACAGTCCATTCACCAAATTTTTAGACACACCTTGTACATCTTTAAATGCTAGTCTGCTACTAACTAAAATACATAACCGACGAATATGGGCAATATTTTATCTTATATAAGGCATGTTCAAATGAAAGTGATTCAAGGGCACTGAGACTGATTAAATGAAAGTATTAATATTTACCTTTGTTTATGTGAAAGAAGAACATCTTATGGTCACTATTATACATGCAGTCCTAAAAAAAATCTCCACCTGCCGCAATACAGGACTCCCACTGGGACACCAATTGGCTAATACCGTCCGCAAAAAAGTCTGCTGCTCTCTGAACCATGCCCGAACAGTCCTTAACCTCCTCATCATTGGTGAATCATCGACCTTTCAGTGCCTTCTTTAAAGGACCAAACACATGAAAATCACATGATGAGAGGTCCGGGCTATAAGGAGGGTGTGGCAGAACATGCTACCGCATTTTGGTTATTGCTTCCTGCACCAGTCTCGCAACATGTGGCCTAGCATTGTCCTGGAGGAGGATCACCCCATCAGTGAGCTTACTCGGACGCTCGTTTTTCATAGCTTGACGCAAGTTCTGCAGTGTCTTGGTGTATGTGATAGCATTAAAACGGGTTTTAGGTTCCATAAACTCCAAAAGCAGAGGACCGTCGGAATCAAAGAAACACGTAAGCATAACCTTCCTGGCGACTTGAATTTTTTGGGCCATGGTGACTATGGATGCTTCCACTGCATTGTGGTTACCTTCCTGGAGGGTTCCTAATAATGGCACCAGGTCTCTCATCTACCATGATAATCTTCATCAAACATGCTTCCCCCTCACGACTGTAACATTCAGATAATCCAAACAGCAGCCAAAACGAAGCCCTTTGTACTCTTCTGTGAGCATTTGGGGTACCCACTGACAGCAGACCTTGCCATATCCCAGGCTTTTCACTACAGCATATGCAGAACCAATACAGACTTTGGCTGATCCACCTGTCCTCACGAATTGACTTATCCATGTCCGTCTTCAATTGATCGGTGATGACCACGTTTGCTTGGCCCAGATGTGATGTATCAGCTGTTTCCACATGACCATCATGGAATATTTTGGCCCAACGCACCACAGGTGCTTTCGAGACACATGCTTCTCCATAAACATTCAACATCCGAGCATGAATGTCAACTGGTGGAATGTCCTCAGCTGTCAGAAACATTATCATCACTCGTTGGTCAGTTTTGGCGGAAATTTAATAGGAGGGTCCATTGTAACACAAGCGAAATACAAGCATAATCCAACGTAACTTCCCACAGCAGTGCTTATCAGAACTAGCAGACGATACGTCAACAATAACCAGTTTGCCTCATGTCTGCGCACTCACGTGCTACAGCCCGAATCACTTTCATTTGAACATGCCTTATAAAAAAAGACCTCTTCTTATATTGATTGAATGGTCTAAATCACCTCAGAATGCACCTCAAATTATAAGGTGAATAGTATTCTTTACAAGAGTACATAATGTCAACCAAAAACATGACAAAGCTAGAAATTAAGGCTTAACATGTCTTTGGCTTCTGGATGAGGTCAGAATGTTCTGTGGAACCATACCCTTAAAACCATTGTATAAGGCTGCACTATTGTACAGTGCACAACAGCATTTTAGGTTCATACTTTATTTTCATGTTCTGTGTTCAAAACATTTTACAAACATTTCAAACTACAGTCAATTCTCGTTAATATGAAATCGTGGGGACCAAGAAATTTTTTCGTATTATTCGTATTTCGTATAAACCAACAATACTAAAAGTGTTATGAAATAAGCAGGGAAATAAAATACTTTAAGTTAGAAATAATTTTTATTCATCTCTCCTAAAAAAATCTGTAATAACAGTTTGTTTTCGCGCTAAAACAATTTTTTTTTTCTAAATCACTATTGATTTTACAATATAATGTAAATAAGTCTTCAGGAACATCCCGACTGTACAATATATAAGATTTAATTTCCTCCATAAATTCTAACATTCTCTGATTTGATGGAGCAGATTGAATTCGTTCGTCGTCATCATCACTCTCTTCGTCTACGCCATCTTGCTTGTCGTCCAGGCATTCTTGCACGATCTCTTCGTCGGTTAATGTGTCAGAGGTGATGACGCCATTGTCGATCCTGACGAAATCTTCGAACGACATCGAGGCAAGTTTCTCTCTATAATTGACTTCTAAGCACCTCCCACTCCTCAAATCCATCAAAATCCAGCTCGTCTGGTTCTTCTGTGGTGTTAGAAAATCCTGCCTTTCTAAAGCAGTTAGGAATAACACTATCTGGGATCGTGCGCCATGCTTCCGATAAGTTGATAATGGCATTTAAAACACTCCATTTTTTTTGTTCTTCGCCATTATCTAAATTGCGAACCATTTCTCTTACCATTTTTTTCCGGAACATATTCTTTAGGAAATGGATAATTCCCTGATCTAATGGCTGTACATGCGATGTTGCATTCGCTGGAAAGAATTTAACTTGCAGATTTGAAAATTCAAGATTTGGTGGCATTTTGTGTGACGGAGAGTTATCTATAAATAAAATTGCATTTCTTCTTTCTTTCTTTAAATCATTGTTCCATAATTTCAAACACTGAAGAAATATTTCAGACGTCATCCACGCGCGTTTATTGTTGAAATAAATAACGGGCAAATTTTTTACGTTTTTAAAACAGCGTGGCCTGGCGAATTTGCCAATAACTATCGGCTTTTTCTTGTCAGTGCCATCCATATTTGTACATAATAATACTGACAACCGTTCTTTGCTACTTTTCCCTATGAAAGATACCGTAAAAAAACATTAGATACATGTACAAAATTATCGGTAAAAAATACAATAAAGTTTAAATGATGCATGCATACCTCCATGGCACTTTTCACCTTTTAAATGATAAGATTTCTCGGGCAGAAGATTATAAAATAGGGCGGTTTCGTCAGCGTTGTAAATATTGTTAGGCGTATACTTTTCAAGCAGTTTTCGAAGAACTTTTTCCTTCCAATCATTTACAACAACTAAGTTAACAGCATTTGCTTCTCCAGCAAGTGAATGGTAGACGAGTCCGTGCCTTTCCTTGAAGCGGGTAAGCCAACCACTAGAGCACGCGAAATTTTCAATGTTCAGCTGGTTTGCAAACTGGTTAGCTTTTGCTTTTAGAATATCGCCGCTAATGGGAATATTCTTTTGCCGAGCCTAAAACAAATACAGCGTACAGTACATTATAGAAAAAAAGCTTACAGTAATTTCTACAGCAGTGTATTGTACTACATGTATACCGGAATAGAAAAAACGTTAACTTACTTGTTTAAACCATGTTAAAAGTGCCGTCTTTAGCCACCTGCCCTTTTATAGCATTTGGTTTTTCCGCTGCATTCAGAATTTGTAACTTCAGATCTAATGAAAGATCCTTTCGTTTCCTTTTGCTTGAAGCTGACATTGAATAAAATTCCTGTCTGTAGATAACTGCGTTGTAGCGATGAGAAAATTGATTTTGAAACAATACCGATATTGCACTTGTTTAAATAGAGATTTGAGCGCCATGTGACAGGATTTCAGATCTGAATAGCTGAACCAATCAGATTTCGCGAATCAGATTTCCCGTTAGTTTGAAAGCACGTGATTCGTTAGTTTGAAAAATTCGACTAAATAACCGATATTTTTTTTATCGAATAATCGACTAAAAATTATCGAATAAAAATATCGACTGATTAAAAAAATCGAGTATTCATTTATTCGAATACTGTAATTCAGAAGCAATCACATATGAAATGACTTTGAAAATTATTTTTTATTAAATTTACACTTCGAAATCTGAAATTTTATCATTAAAATTGTTCCTAAAAGGACTATTTTTCAATAAAATTATGAAATTTTCCTTCATATAAACCGTATTTTAGTAAAAATATGTTCGTATAAAGCAGAAAATTTTACATAGTAATTGCTTTCTCGGGGACGGGCCACAAAATGTCTTCTTATTAACCGGAATTTCGTATTAACGAGAATTGACTGTAGTTATGAAATTAAGAAATACAATACATGTACAGTATTTCACAAACCACTGGCTTCATCAATAATAATGGTCAAAAATAACAAAAAAAAAACAAAAAAACAAACAAATTCTAAGTGTGACACGATTTTAGGTTCAATGTTAAAAGAATGCAAGCAATTTTGGTACTTTGTTCATCCACCCTTCTGTTTTATCACAGCAAGAAGGAGGAATGCATAGAATAGATGACAACACCTTGGTCAAGTTCTGACCAAGTTGCTTCAATGGCTTGTCGCAGGTCTCCACAATTCAGAAATTTTCGGCTATTTTCATATACTTCCCAAAGGATCTCTAGTCAGTTTAGATCTGGAGAACAGGAAGAAGAGAAACATGAATTTGAATCTTTTTCTCTGAAACCAAGCCACTGAATCAGCTTATGTGCATATCGTGGCACTGTCTTGCCGAAATAGCCATATTCCGCCTGCCATGTTCACACATTTACGAGGAAATTGCTGTGAAGAACATAATCGCCTGATTTGCTGCTAGGTTGAACACATGCAGTTTCAGAGATTTCCTTGGAACTGATTGCTACCCAAATCATGACACTTCTTCGCCGTTCTGCCTACTCATCTTGACAAGCTTTTCTTTCCTTAGATCATGCCAGTAGCAAGATGGTCAAGTTTTTTTGTCATCAGAGAATATTTTGCCACTGACAAGCCCAGGTTATATATTTTTCAGGATACTTGAGTCGAAAATCTCTGTGAGCAGCTGTCAGTTTGTGTTTCGTTGAAGCTTTGGTGTATTGAAAGTGTGGAGAATCATGCAGTACACGTCAAACAGTTCTCACATGTACAGTTCATTCCAAGAGAGTTTTCACTTAGGTGAACGATGTTCGGCTTCCTTGCATTACATTAAATCAGTGAGATTAATCGCTCCAGGCAAGAAGTCGAGTTCGAATCACGTTGGACGATGCCATTTATTGTTTCTTAGCAACAGGGATAGGTAGGAAAATGAGCGACGTCAAACTGTTTTAATTGAAATCTGATTTTGAGCCTTTATTAGGAAAGTTTTTCTTTATTAGGAGCTTTAGCATAAAAGCTACTTATAAGAATGCACCCTTGGTCTGTACGTTTATCCGGCCGGCCATCCGTCTGGCCGGCCGTCCGCAGTTTGCATGATAACTTGAAAACGGATTAACTTTAAATTCTTAGCTCAGCCGTATCAACTTTTCAGAATTTTTCGTGGACCTCTTCAAGTCGAATTCACGTGTTAAAACAGTGAGTGTAAAGAATTCAAAGATACTGGCATGTCATAACAATCGATTTGTCGAGAAGCATTGTTACTTTCTGTTCATCTTTTAAGCATTATTGACATCGGCGCGCACAAGTGAAATCGCTTTGTCGACGCACGATTGCTCAAGTGCTCAAAATCTATAAGCTTATTAAGTAGCGGAAAAATGGAGCTACTTATTGGTTTTATTTTACACACGATTTGAATCACCCTTCATCATTTCTACATTTTTTGAGGTAGAAGGTTGAAATTCGGAATGTAGCTAACTATGGGCATGTGCACATTCACTATTTAGTTTGGTTCTGATTAGCCCACTAAGGTCGGAGTTTTGGGGGTGAAAATTAGAGGGAACCAAAAGGTCTAGGTGTATTTATGCATATAAAGGAGTGAAATTCGGTATGCAGATTCCTATAAGCAAGATCTCCAATCTGTAAAGATTTTTTTTGTTCCAGAGGTATCCATGCCTTTCCCACTCGGTGGCGGAAATGCATCGAAAAGATGGGAACTACTTTGAAAAATAGTGTACCAACACTGTCTATAATAAAGGAGCTGTAAAGAAATATTTCCGGTTTTCATTTGACTGACCCTGTTAAGTAGAATAAGAATGGAGCTACTTATTGGTTTTATAATGTCAGTCTGTCCCCTTCATAATTTCTACGTTTTATTGAGGTAGAAGGTTGAAATTCGGAATGTAGCTTACTATGGGCATGTCCATCTGCACTATTTAGTTTGGTTTTGATTGGTATACGGGGGTCGGAATTACAGGGGTGGGATTCAGAGAGGGCAACATATCTATGTGCTATTTAGGTACGTACAGGCATAAAATTCAGTATCCAGATTCCTCTAGGCAAGATCTACATTACTATGAAGTTTATGCCCAATTGTCCCAGTGGGATCAGATATGCGGGGGTGGCAGTCACTTGGTCCTTAGAACTACAGCAACATATGGCATGTGATATATCATATGTTCGGAAATGATGAGAAAAGAAAGAAGAGCTTTTTTACATATTACGTTCGAGAAAATCAATTTATTGATTAAAAAAAAAAACTTGGGGAGAGGTAAAAAGTGCAGATGAAGGGGTAAAAATAGATGACTTGCCTTATCCTACTCGGGAGGCGGGGGATGGGGGGTTAATTTCTTTTTAATAAACGTATAAATGTATTTCTGCTTCACTGCTAAAGCTCCTCCTTGGAATGTTTACAAGACTTTATTATTAATATATCAATGTATATTTTTATTTTAGCAGAAATGCTGTATAATATCGTGAAAACTACACGAGGAAGTAAGCGATAAGTTGGCAAAGCACGCTCAACAATATAATGGCGAATACACGAATTAACTCAGATGTTTTTCTTGAAATAATCAGTAGTAGAAAATTAACTTTGTTTGCTGCGCATTTAACAAAATAATAATATATAATGTATAAATTTATTATGGTATTTCATAGTGAATAGTTACCAATCTTTCGAAATGAATTATAGTATCTTCTGAGTTTATGCTTAAAAAAAATAACATATTGGCAAAAAAATTGTATTCTCATCCATGACGAGAAAAAATAATGTATAACAATACAGTATCTTATATACAGGGTGAGTTTTTTAAAAGTGGCCTGGTGAACAACATGTAAAAATAAGCATGAAAAGAGATAACAATGATCAAATATCAGTGCAAATAAGCTAGAGTAGGTGCTGGTAGTGTCCTCCATTGACCTCGAGGCATGTGTGAAGGCGTGTCCACATGTTCTGGAATGCACAAGCAAGGGTTTCCGCCTGGAAGTTTTGTTGAAGGTCGGTAACTGTGCACAGATTGTTCTGGTAGACCACACCTTTCAGTGCATCCCAGAGGAAGAAATCGCAGATCGATAGGTCTGGCGACCGTGATGGCCAGGGGTGTTCTGTTTCTTGACTGATCACATGTTCGGGTGGGAACACTTCCTGGATACGTTCAAGTGTTGCGTGTGCAGAATGGGCTATTGCACCATCTTGCTGAAAGTAAGCATTGGCACGCTCGTCATCAGTAAGTTGGGCGGCAAACATGTTGAAGATGTTGTGCACGTAACGGTCACTATTCACAGTTTCATTGAAGAACACAGGGATGATGCGGCAGGTGGAGACATCACACCACACTCCAATTTGTTGTGGATGCAGTGGAGACCCCATGAACACATGCAGATTGATGGATGGCCAGTGAAGCATGTTCAGTGAGTTGATATAACAGGACAAATGGAACCACGCTTCATCTGAGATGACCACATAACCATCCTCCAGCACCTCCAGAGCAATGGTGCTCAGGAACCATTCACAAAACTGAACCCTGGCCAGCTTGTCCACATCATGCAACTGATGCACAGTGGTCATTTTGAAGGGGTGTAAGTGTAAATCCTGTTTCATGATCTTCATTGCACTTGACTGAGAAAAACCCAGTTGCTGAGACAGCCGCCGTGATGACGTTTTGGGACTGCGTAGCATGTGTTCTTCAGCAGCAGCAATGGTTGCTGTCATACGCACTATCCTTTTGCGCACTTTCTTTGCATTCAGTACTGATCCCGCTGCATGCCATTTTGCAATTAAGTTTTGCATTGCACTCTTAGCAGGAGGTTTTGTAGGCACAGCATCAACTTGAAACTTAATTTTAAACTCATCTGAACACTGTTTCCATGACCCATGCCGTGCTTAGTGCTCTACCACAAAACACCATTTTCGCCACTTTGCACAAACGACTACCAGGCACACCAATGTGCAATATCAATATCATAACTGCGCAATATCAATATCACATGAATGACAAGTCATTTGAAAACTTACTGCGCAGTATTTTGTACCAGGCCACTTTTAAAAAACTCCTCTGTATGACGAAAGCATAATTTATGCAGTATACAATATGCCGTTTACTATACGGTATATTGTAATGGTTTTCTTTTTCTTATAAAATATACACATAATATATGGTGGCATGAACAATTTCGATATCAAAATATTACAGAATTTAAAAAGTAATAAGTAAAAATATCAATGTTCGAAATATAGAAAAAATAAATAAATAAACTAAATATTTATTGATGAAAATAAATTTGGTAGATTGGTAGATTGGTTGAAGAGGATATGAAAAAAAATAAAAAAATGGTTAGATGAAAATGGAATGAAATTGAATGTTGATAAGACCAAGTATATGAGATGTAGTTATGTAAATACTTATGATGTGCAAATGCCTATTCATATACATAATTTTAATTGTAAATATGGAACTGGTGATTATGATTTTAAATGGTGTGAATGTCCTGTAATTGAACAATTACATGTGTATAAATATTTGGGTGTAATTTTAGATTATAAATTAACATGGAAATCTCATATACAAAATTTATATAAGAAATTAAGATTAGCTACATACACCCTACGTAGAATTAAAATATTAATTCCTCGTGAAATACTAATCATGGCATATAATGCGATTTTCCAGTCAATTATACAATATTCTCTTTTAATATGGGGTGCAACGTATAAAACACACACAAACTCTTTGATAGATCATTGTGATAAAACTCTAGCAATCCTATTTGAAGAAACGAAGAATAAGTTTTTTAATATAAGACAGTTGTACTTGAAACAACTATGTTTAAATATTTATAAGTATCCATTTGAAGATCATGAATATTTAGGATCTTATAATACAAGATATAGAAAAAATTTAAATGTTAAATCATTAAAATATAAGCATACAGGATATACTCATCAGTACCCTTATATGAGGAATAAAATATATAATAGATTGCCAGTAAAAATTAAATTAGTAACAGAAAAAAGAATTGTAAAAAATTTGATAGTTGATTGGATTAAGAATATAGACTTGAGAGAGATTGATGATATGTTAAATTTTTAAGATGTTTTTTAGATTTGTTTTTAACTTAATAATGTTTTTATCCAAATTATGTATTTTAACTTATTGTTATTTTAGTTCTTAGTGTTTTATGTGATACATAATTTTTCAATTGACTTTTATTTTATATGCTGATAATACGAGCTAATAGCTCAGCATCAGTTATTTATTGTAATTTTGTTGATTTTTTGATTGAATAAATTTTATTACTGCTGGAAGCATATCAATGTCCCTTTTCGGTTTACTACTGTATCTGTCGAGCAAGTCATGGATCGAGCCAAAAAATTATCCGCGTCTAAAGCCTGTACGTCGCCTAATATTCCTGATTTTATATTTAAGGGCTGCTTGACTGCCTTGATTTTGCCTTTTACGCATCTATTTAATACCTCTCTGACCTCCGGCCGTTATCCTACTGCTTGGAAAAAGGTGACTGTTCATCCCATTCCGAAGAAAATTGAAGCGTCAGTGCAAAAAGCATATAGACCAATTACCTTGATCTCTTTTCCGGTTAAACTTCTAGAGACACTTGTGTCGGATCAAGTCTCACAACATGTTGAACCCTATATTTCTGATGCACAGCATGGCTTCCGTGCGAATAGAAGCACACAATCGAATCTCGCTATTTTTTTACACTATGTAACTCGTCACTTGGATAATAGGATGCAGGTTGATGTTCTTTTTCTGGACTTTACCAAGGCGTTCGACAAGGTAAATATTTCCTTGTTGATTGCTAAGTTAAAACATATCGGTTTTTCCGATATTGCTCTGGAGTGGTTTAGTTCCATGTTAAAGGGAAGAAGTTTTAAAATACGATTTCTTGATCAGCCTGGCTGTATATTTCCCATCAAAAGTGGGGTACCGCAGGGTTCCCCGCTTGGTCCTTTACTATTTAATATTTTTGTTGCGGATCCCGCATGTACTTGCACCATTCCGATCTCAAATACTGATGTACGCAGACGACGTTAAATTATTTTATGCTGTTAATGGTTGGGACGCTTGTAAAGAATTACACGAGGCATTGTTGCGTGTACACCGATGGGCTAAAGACAACGGTCTTGAATTAAATGCTCAAAAATCTTTCGTTGTCTCGTTCGGACGGTCCGTAACTCCTTTTTTATATAATTATCACGTTAATAATGCCGTCCTCACCAGAACTAACACTATTAGAGATCTGGGTGTGATGCTGGCTGACAATTGCTCTTTTGTTAGCCACATGAACCAGATATATCTGGATATTTCTAGACGTATTGGGATGATAAAGCGATCTATACATTTTTTTTCTAGCCCAAAAACTCTGAGTATTTTATTTAAAGCTTTTGTTAGTCCCAAAATTCTATATTGTGCTTGGATTTGGTTCGGTGGCAATTCGCAGGTCCTGAACAAAATCCAACGTAAATGTGTCAGTTTTAATTCCTTTGTGGCAACTCTTATGAAAAACATTAACTCGTTATCTCACTAATATAAAGATTTTAATTTAAACCGCATTATAAGCAACAATCTTTTTAATATTTTATTAAGTGTTTTTCACCACAGAATTGCGGTATTTTCTTTACTTTCTGATTTTAACTTTCCTTCATTAAAGTCGACTCGTAGAGGTTATATTATCAAACCTGCTATTCGTTGGAATTCGCATATTGCACGGATCAATCCTATTAACAAATTAATTAAAAATTATTACGAGAATTTCAAAGATGTCAGCTTATCAGACTCTAACGATCTTCATATTTATTTATTCTCTTAACTTGTTTTAGTTATTTTAATTATTATTATTTTTATTTTTCTTTTCTTTATTAGTTATTTTATATGTCTCATTAACCCCGTTTTGGGCTTTGGCCTGTTGGGGGGCAACAAACTGATTCATCTTCCGGTTTATCTGGCGGATTGTATCCCTGTAGTTGCTACATTATTATTATTATTATTATTATTATTATTATTATTATTATTATAAGAAAGAAAATTCCACAGCTTGGATTCGAACCGGAGAACTTCAGCTCTTCGAAGGTTCCCGGTTCGAATTCAGCCTGTGTAGTTTTCGTTCCTATTTTCATCAATAATTTAAACATCTGAGGTTTTACGCAGGATAAACCCTCATCGAACATTCTTGAGATATTCTTAAATATTTATTGCTTTGTTTTTAATAAGTGCGTTAAATATTTCATCTGCAAAGTCGATCTTACTGAAATAAAAAGCAGCAATTAATCTTTTCAGTTAAAAGTGCTGTAATTCGCTCACACCAGTCAAACCTCATCCATATTTCCATTCTGGACAGTCAAGTCCATTTTAATCTTCTACGATGTTCGTTCAAACTACTAGACTTTATAACCGATCAACTGTACTTAGCTCAACTCCTGCCAAGCAAGCGAAAACGCTTTTGGAATGAACTGTACATTTGCCTTGATTTGCCTGCAAACAATTCCAAATTCGATGCCATACTGCAGATGCGACATTTGTCATCAGGTGTCTACTTGAATTTGGCCTTTACTACATTAACACTTCTGGAGATAGTTACAGCTATCTGATAATTTGACATTTTTAAACAATTTTTAAACATCAATGTATCCTTTTTCAATATCTGCCAGACATTTTTCTTTACCCATCTTTCCACTTGGGTACAATAAATGAATTTCTTTACAAGAGCTTTTTATCATATTAAAACTTATGGTAATTATTTTAAGCAAAAATTTTACAGTCCTCGTCACCCTTAACATGTTTATGGGACTGAACCTAAAACCTTGTCGCAGCAATATTTGCATATTCTGGTGCTAGTCACATTTATTAGTATTTAATTAACATACATCTACTTTTATATCACCTTTTTTACACAATTTCTCCCATTCCTATCGATTATCTGGTATACGCTTAAATAGCACCATTGTTAATAATAATTATTTACGAACCTAAAATGCTGTCGCGAACTGTATAATGAGAGTCATGATATTGCCCATGTTCATTTGCACTGGCATATACACTTTCATCCGAGTTTCATCATATACCTGGATGGTCTATCATATTATGATGAAAACTGACTAGCAGCCAATAGCTCTGGGCAATGTGAGTTGTCAAAGAACATCAGAACGTACCAATTATAGTATTTAATTCCAAGCAATGTGTTAACATCTTTGGGCTATATCTACATGGAATGTTAATCACTGATTGTTGAAAATGTTTTACATTTGTTATCAGCCACCGTCAAGACTGCCTCTGACCAGACTTATAATCACGCAAGGAAAGAGTTGTGACTGCCAAAGTGAATGAAACAGTTTTGTATTCAGCATCGAGATCCTATTTTTGTCTAAGAAGTGATAATTGATGACTGGAAATATATAGATGACACAGTCATCGAGATGGCCCTACTGCCATCCATGAGCACCATACATATTTGTGGCCTTGTATGATGGTGCTTCTCAGTTTCAATATCTGCTCTTCTGTGATACGCATATACATAGTGCACACATTGAAATATAGACGACATTGCTGAAGTATCCATTTTGTTGACTTAAAGTCTGGAGTACGTAATATCACATTATAATAAGATAGCATCTGATTGTGCACCGTGAGACTGATGTGAGTATGCGAATCCGATATACACTGTCATATCAATGAATTATGACCAGCACCCCTTCAAGGCACATGGACGGTTCCCCCAACAACAATTACACATTGCAAAATTTGCATAACAGCCTGAGAAAGCTTTAAAGATGGTGCATCAAACGGCATGTGCACGAGCCTCAAGATGTAAACGTCCGGATTTAACGGACATCCAAAAAGGGATGATAATAGGCTATCGCAGTAAGGGTGGCCAGCTGGGTGAGATGGCTATTTGGGGCACAGCTGTTGGGGGACTTTAGTCTGACCCATTTGCTGAGTGACCAGTGCTGGTTATCCAGCAGCTGGTGATAGCCACTGGTTTGTTTTTCCGCCAACAGCTCTTCCATCATGAACCCCCCCGTGCTTCGGAGGGCACGTTAAGCCGTTGGTCCCGGCTGCTACTGTCATCTCGTAGCAGTCGTTAGTTACTGGGATGGCGCAAAATTATCGTTCTGCGATAATCTACCCTCTGTACAAGATAAGATAAGGGTGGCACCATCTCCAAAACGGCGCGATTTGTGAACTGTTCACGGTCCGCTGTAGTGAAGTGTACAAAGAGTGGACATCGGGGACAGAAATCCCAAAGAGTTGCTGATGATTGGCATGTTTTGAAAAAAGGGAAAGGCTATGCAGGGAAGTCTTTGGATTTACACGCTGATATGGAAGTCCGACATAACTTCGATCTAGCCTGCTCGTTACTTAATCGAGAATGAAATTGAATTTTTGCCATTCGAACATGGTTTGCCGGTTTGAAATAGACCATATTGGCAGACGTTAATTGATGCGGATTATGAATGCAGTCTTTTGCTCATGGGGACGCAATCCAAATATTATAAGTTAGCAGAAAATGAATCGGACTGTTAACTTTAATCCACCTGGAATGGTCACACAAGATTCGAATGTGGCTTCTCGGCTAGATGGAGGATTCGTAGCGAGAAACTTCAGAGTGCTTGTAAGTTGATAATCCATCGTTGTTTTTTGAAGACCGCAATCAAGCTAAGTGCACTTTTTAGTTATTTCCATCAATTTTAATATTTCTATGACTTTCTTGTTTGTGCTCTTCAAGAAGTTTTCCATGAAGGTTTTCTATCGACAATTTTCATTGCCCATGGAGTTCCTGTTAAGCTTCGCCACTTTGAATGCTTTCGGTTACCCATATGAAAAGAAGAATCCGACTACCCTAGATGTGTTTTGTGATCCAGGTGTGTGATTTTTGGAGAGCAATACTACGGAGTAGAATGCCATCTCACCTTTGCTATTGATTTATGTGTTGCTGTAGTGGGAGTTTATTCGTTTCGTTTTTTGTCTTGTTTTATTCTAATTGAATTTATCGTGTATTTCGCTTTATTGTAGGTCCAGTCAAATTGTGGTTTGTTCGCTTGTTTTGTTTCTACACTTACGAATGCTGAAGACCCTGGGAGCCGCCGAGGCGATTCTTCACACCTTAGTGAAGTTGGCCATAGCTTTGAGCCTAAGAAAATGTTTGTCTCCAACCCATGGTGATTGCATTCACTCGGATCACCTAAAAGTCCGAAACCCCTAGAGAGCGAGTATTAGAACTGCTAGATCAGATACTCCACTGCAAATCGTCCTTGTCATTTCTTGTTTGTTATCCCGATCCGGCGATCGAATCTGCACACATCGAGCTTGGCTGTTGGGGAAACCCGACAAAGTGACTATGTTTTGATTTTCTTTTAATGATATAATTCGCTTTATCTATACTTTTGACTTTGTTTTGCTTTTTGCTTTCTTTGTTCTTTTTTTTCTTTGCAAGCTTGGGCTTATTCCGAATACCAGCTCTATTTCCCAAGCACCCTTTTTTTTTTTTTTGTTTCTAAGACGCAATCGCATGATGCTTTTAACATAGCTAATCCTTTACTCTCATTCTTAATGTTTAAAGTGACTCTCGCTAAAACTGTGTAAGAAGAAAGAAAGAAACAACGTGTATAAAATTGCTATATTTTCAACTAAATGTAATCTTCTTAAACATATTGGAATTTTTGAAGCTGTAATAAACAGTTTCTTTTCTTGGAGTCATGTGTGTTGTTTTTGTTAATAAAGTCCTGCTAATTAGTCTACCATTGAAATATAAGGGTCATACAAATGAAAACGAAAATCATTTATTTTATCCAAAGTGTATACAAGGAATGCATTAAGGCATTTATCCCACTGTGTAACAAGGCATGTAATTCCTTTATGGAAGAAGTCTTTCAGTTTCGTGTGGAACTATTCCAAAACCTCTTCCTTCACTTCATCGTCCGACTGAAACCTGCGATGTTTCTTGAGATACCCAAACACGTGAAAGTCACATGGAGATAAGTCAGAGCGATAAGTTGGATGCTGCATTGCTTCCCAGTTGAACTTTTTGATGAGGTCTACCGTTGCTTTCGAGCTGTGAGGATGCGCGTTGTTGTGGAGAAGAAGCACTCCTTCTGTAAGAAGTCCAGGACGCTTGCATTTGATGACCACACGCAGTGCCTTCAATGCTTCCCCACATCGTGCTGCCTTAACTGTGGTGCCTTTTTCAAGAAAGTCCAGTAAAAGCGGGCCTTTGCGATCAAAAAACACGGTCAGCATCACCTTCCCCGTGCTGTTTGCGATTGCTTTTGATTTTTTCGGGGGTGGTGACCCATAATGCGTCCATTGACGACTTTGACGTTAGCTTTCGCGCTGGAAATGAAAGCACCAAGTTTCATCCCCTGTAACGATTCTGTCGAGAAAACTCTCTCCTTCCTGTTCATAGCGAATCAAATGTTGCAGGGACATGCCATTCGAACTCCAAGTTGCACTGATATCAAATAATGCAGGACCCATTGTGCACAGATTTTTCTGTAGTGCAGATTGTTCCTGATAATGGACTGAACAGTTCCACGACTAAGGCCAGTTTTAGCAACCATGACATCGATTGTCACTCTTCTGTTTTCCTTTAAGATAGCATCAATTTTAACTTTGGAATCATCCGTGATGGTACGGTTGGCTTGTTTAGGTCGTTGATCATCTTGCAATGATGACCGTCCCTCCGAAAACCTCTTGTTCCATGCCCAAAAACGAGTGAAAGTTAGGCAGTCATTTCTATAGACGTTCTGCATACAATGATCAATTTCAGAAACTGAAACTCCTTCACATGTCAAAAAACGAATTACTGCTCTCTGTTCCTGTTTCATTAACTCCATTTTTTTGTTTGGACGAAGAGATCACTCGCAGAGCTTCAAAGCGCGAGCTATCATTCTTTCTCACGTGATGCAACACTTGCAACCTATTGTTCAATTTGCATGTGAGGTTTCGCAATTGTTGAAAACAAAAACTTACGATCCTACACAGTCTTTTTTTTGTCCCACACAAATTTTCGTTTTCATTTGTACCACCCTTATATATGTGGCAAATATAAAAATGTCCTTTCAAGACAGCCCGTTTAGTGCATTCTCCATATTAGGGGAGCCCCATTGAGACAGTGGAGAAATTCAAGTATCTCGGGGCTGCATTCACGAGTGATGGGCAGCAGGCCAGAATTTGATGCTCGGATCGGTGCAGCAAGCTGTCAGATTTTAACTGTGGTGATCCATGGTAACAAAACATAGGCTGAAAAGCCCGTTTTCAAATCAGACTTTGTCCTCATTCTCACCTATAGTCATGAGTTGTGACTAGAAGTGTGTGATCACAAGTGCACGTGGCCGAAATGAGATTCTGGAGAGGTATGTCATGTGTTACTCTACTAGATAGAATGCACAGCAGCACAATTAGGGAGTGCAGATGTTGAGCCGCTACTTCTCTGCATTAGAGGTCACAATTGTGTTGGTATGGCCACGTGATATGGATGCCACAAAGTGGTCTTCCTAGGCAGTCGTGGATAAGAGGCCAAGGGGTCGGTCTAGAACCAGGTGGCTAAACTACATGGAGAACCTGGGTTCAAATCGCTTGTATATTACCATTGAGGATATACATCTGATAGCGAAAAATCACAAGTGCTGGAGATCCTCCATTAGTACCAAAACACATTTTAGAAAAGAAACAAGAGTTAGTTGCAATTTTGAACTGTAAATCATTGCTATTAAAAAGTGCCTAGCATGAAAGAAAAAGGAATATGGCACATGCATAAATGATTAATACTTGTTCAGAAAGCAGAGCATTACCTATTCCTGGCATTCCCTTAGTGAAATCGCAAATGAAATGAAATAGAAATAATTCTGGTACTCAATTAATCGAGTTTGAATATGATAGTTTGAATATGATACTCTGGTTGCCTTGCTGGTCCATTTTATTAATGTGTCATTACTATATTGAAGTCGACTCTCCTTTAAATACAGTAGAACCCCATTCATGTGACCGCTTAATGTGTGATTTTCCTTTGGTCCCGTCCCAGACGTCAACTGATACAAACTGGAGCGCCAGGAAGTAACATTTTTCACACTTTAAACGCGATTTTCATAATGAAATAATGATTTAAAATTTTTCTATTGCAGCAGTTGCATTTTATTTGTTTCATTTAATGATATTCTGCCAAAAAAATGATATCGATTTTTTGAATGGACTTGTCCTTTAAGCATTTCATTCTAGTAATCTTAAATTATTTGCAATTTATTTGCAAAATATTTTTAGTCATGCAATATTCGATGATGTTCTGCAAATTCTGATTGCTCCTATTGGACTTAAACAACAAAGCACGTGTTCTTACATAACCGCAAATTCTGACTGGCTCCTTCGAACATCAACAACATAAGACATGTTCTTCCACAGTCGCAAATTTTGATTTGTTCTCAGTGTGTATATAAATATGTTCCTTGACAAAAGATATTAAGCTTGATAAACCGACAAAAAAAGTGGGACTTTAAAAATGAAGCAAATGTGGCAAGCAACGCATGAGAATTTGGAGCACTCTTTATTAACATGGTTTAAGCAAGTAAGTTTTCCTTTTCCTGTAATGCAAACTCTTTTGAAGATTTGGCCTTTCATTAACAGTTTGTGTACATGTTTGCTATAGGACGTCACAAAAAAAAACGGTATTTTAACTAATGGCGAAGTCTAGAAAGAAAAAAGCCGATCACTTTGCGAGGCAGATGAACATTTTTTCGTGTTTGAATGGCTGGTTCTGTCACTTTAAACATATTAAGTGTCTGCTCCGTTTAACTGCGGACGTCGTTTTGTCCTCAAATACCTGCCGCACCCTGTATATTGGACCTGATGTACGTTTTAAGCTTGGTTCCCATAGCTCCGATTTCAGGTCCGATCCTACGATAATCGCATCCGACTGAGTCGCGCCTATGGAAACCGATTTTCTACCCCTCCGATTTTCAGTCCAGACTCAAAGGTCCGACTGAAATCGAGGCGACTAATCGTTAGTCGCAGTAGTTTGAACCGTTCAAACTTTTTCAAGCTCCGATCCTACGATTTCGGTCATGTGGATCGATGTGAAGGGATTCCATAATACCATTCGCGTTTCGACAATAAAAGTGTGATTTTCTTTAACTCGCAAAATGTTAAAAATCAATTTAAAAAAATGGTTTGAAAATATGAATGTTGAGGAAAATTTTAAATCATAAAATTTATATAAATGGATTGTTTTAATATATATAAAAAAAAAAAATATTACCAAATGAAAAAAGTTTATTACCCCCAAAACGATCAGACAGTTTTCAGAATTATAAATTTAAAATTGAATTAACCAAAATGAGACACTGAGGTGGTATTTGTTTTATAATATAGTTGAGATTTTTAAATGCTTTATTTTACTAATATTTAAAATTCTAAGTGTTCTATAAAATTTGGATTCGATCAGAAAACAAATGCAATCTTTTTGAAATATATAATTAAAATATGCAACTAAAATGTTTACTTAAAATTGCATCAAAATGTTTTTATCAAAAATAAATTAATTCATAATATATCTAAATAATACAAAACTTTTAACAGTCAGTGGATATCAATTCATAATCTAATAATTCAGTAAACTAGGGAAATGCCCCAGCGTATACAAATTTACATTTATTTTACGATTGTAATTACATGACTTTCAATTTATTTTTGCTCTCAAATATAAATTGAAAATCGTGTAATTACAATCGAAAAATAAATAAAATTTTTATTCGCTGGGGTGTTCCACTAGTTTGCTAAATTATTAGATCATGAATCACATTTTAATGATTAATTAATTAAATTATTTGAAAATATTTGCACTACTTTTAATCCTTTGTTTGATTCCATAGAAGTATTTTAAATGCTATTTTATTTTATGAAAAAATGTTTTCTATTTTGGTGTTTCTTTTGCAGTGTAGAATATTGAATTTTAAACTTGCATATATAAGAAACTGTAGGTGGTATCATGTTTTTCTTTATAATTATTCATTTTGGATGACCCTTTTGTTGTTGAGATATAAAAACAATCATTTTTATATAAAATTTATTAATTAAAAAAAGGCTTACTTCTTTTCTATTTGTGAAATAAATGAATTTTTTATGCTCTATTTTATCAGCGCCAAAGCACAGTCAAGAGAAACGAAGCCAGCATTGTTTCTGTTGACTGGCTTTGTCAGTGTTGTTCCAGCGAAGGGGAGGCGGGAAATTCATCGAATCATCGATGATGGTTTTTCCATGCTCCTGCCTTTTTATGTTGAGGAATTTCAAATAAATTACCACAGACGAATGTAAAACTATTTTCCTCTTTATTATTTGATAATTTTTAAAAGGTACACGGTTTTTTAAAGCTGTATACAACATAAGAAAACACTCTCACTTACTTATCGATAAACCAGACACCATGTTTATTCTAGGTTCTCTCTCGACTAGTCTACTCGCGACCAGTGCTCTCGACACATGCGCAGAGTTAAGTCGTAATTGCAAATCGCGTCTATGGGAATCGGCACCTCTGCTGATAATAGAGTACGACTCACATCGATGCTTTTCAAATCGGGCTTCTCAGTCGCAGTAGTCGTAGTGGCCAGTAGTAGCGGCCAGTCGGAGCTATGGGAACCAGCCTTTAACCAGCAGATTCAAACAGACTGACCTTCACTTAATCAGACCACAATACATTTTTTCCAAGCTTGTGTATGGTCCAGTTCATGTGGGCAGGAGCGAATACTATTCTTGCCCTCATGTTCTTCAAAGACAATTTATGCCACTTCCCCAAATAATGAAAACTGATTCCAACGGCATCGAACAGTATGAGAACTAACATCAATTCTATAGTTGGTTTACAGTTCAGATTGAATCTTACTGATATTAATTTTCGGTTGTTTTTACATAAGCAATAAATGAGGTTGCAGTTATGCAGAGTGAGCACTGTACATGGAATATACGCAGTTTATCATGATCAAAACTTTGGATATTGTCATCAAATTTTCCCCTAAATTGACATATATGCATAAGCACAACACTCTAAAAATCACAAATGGACATGGCTGAAATCGTTAGAGCCAATTAAAAGATGTTTGAATCACATAGCCAATCAAATAGTGTCACCAAAGTGACCACTGTAGCTAAAATAAAGGCTTGAATAAGCTAAATCAAATTTATTTCAGTAAAGGACTTTCGGACTGTGTGTACAGTATCATAGCAACAGAGAATTTCAGAGGATACACCGGTTAAACAACAAAACAATCTAATGGAAAAAGTAGCTCTAATACATATGATAAACTTCTGAAAATGAGTCAGCGAGTTGCACAGTTCAACTGACTATTTCTCAACCTCTCTGTTTCAAAATTTTGAAAATTTACGTGGCACTATCAGTATGAAAAGGCATATTGATGATCTCCTGATGAAACTAGCAGGCAATCAACAATTAATGACTTTTTTTAGTTTTGTATATGTAATTTTTTCAAGATACTATAAATAAATAATTTTATTATTGCCCTATATTAATGTATTCTTATTTATTGTAGACTTTACTATTGGTATAAAGCCTGCTTCACTAATAAAGACTGCATAGCTAATGTAAAGTTCCCACAATGCCTTTTATTTCAACTTCGGTTTGCATTATCAATTTGGCCTGGACCCAAATTGGTGCCCACTGTAGTACATATCAAATATGCAAATAAAACTCATTGAAAATGCAATAAAAATGTGATGCATATCATTTATTCACTTAAACAAATAAATGACGAAATACAAATTTTCATCATAAATTGCATTTAAAACCACATAAAATAAAGCACAAGAAAAGATACGATCATCCAAAAACGTAATCAGCTGATTCCGATGGGTCAGCCATGTCTGAGCTCTACCGCTATGCCACGTGATTGTTCTTTATTCAACAAAGTCCTCCAGCACGTGGCTGAGTGCAAGATCAGACAGAAGTTAGCCGTCATGCAGGACAAAAAAAATCTCTCTCGTCAACTGAAGAATGGAAACACGTTAACCAAATGAAGCACATAATCAAACATCATTAACCAAAGCACCCGACAGCTTTTGTTTTCAACTTAATTTTTAATGTATTTTACACATGATTCATTCGTAGACGCTCATTATGTTTAGGGTATAGCTGAAAATTATTCAGACACACTTGTGTTTTAAAAATTCGATATAATTTCCAAACTAAACAGGTGATGCTACATTTTTGGCCATCAGTACATTTTCGCCACTGCTAAATAAAAGTACATTTTCGCCACTTCAATTCATTTGGGGCCATTGGCAAAAGTAGCAATCATCACCGCGACTTCTGAATATGCATGGTGTCCATAGCACAGATCAAACTAACTTTCTGCCAAACATTTCAATGATGATGTGAGAAGTCAATCAGAAATTCCCCCCCCCCCCTTTTACTCAGGGGTTCAACTCCTTGTATCATGGTATGATGCAAGAAGTTACAACTCTCGCTGACATATGGTTTTTGTGGATATGTGACCAGCGCCAGATATGTCCAGCACATTGTTCCATGTGTCCTTCTACCATTCCTACAAATGAAAGGTGATGTTTTTCTAGCAGCATGGATCAAATCCCACTATCACACACTTAAACTTGTAAGTGGTGCCCTGTAGTGTTTAGTGCTAGCCATATAATACCAACCTACTAGCTGATCATGCTAGCCAACGTTTCTGCAGAATGCTCGTCAACTTTCCTCATCACAGACGACCAAGGGACAACACCCAAATCATTCATTAGTCCACCTACAACTCTCGCTGAATTGCGTCGACAGGTGCAGACAGCAGTACCATATTGAATCGAATATAGGTCACAAAATTTTGTATACAATTTTAACTGAATAAACTGAGGTGCGGCCTTTACATGAGTCAACAGAAACCATCTATTGATGATGATCGTTATTAGCTTTTAAAATGTTTGCCTTGCCTTTTTTTGTACGTATAAAATTTTATTTCAAATAAAGTTTTATCTGAAAATACAAACTTTCTCATTTTGTTCGCTGTGTTCCTTAAGGTGATCTTGTTTGAATTTTAAGGGGATGCAACCTATACAATCACACGAAACTTACATTCGAGCGAATAAAGTACATCAAATATTAATTTTCTAGAAAGAATGGCATATAAAAATGGGGTCCGAGTACTCTTGAAACCTTATTTTGAAATTTGTGAATGTATTCTTCTGTATCTGTGATCATTTACTGTTGAATGTTTCATCTTGAATAAATATAAGGGTCGCCCAGTGGTGTAGCTAGCTTTTTAGCGCCAGTGTTCATTTTTCATTTTTAGGTTTTTAGCGCCCCTTCAATTAGCTTTTTAACGCCCCTAACTCGTTGCGCCCATGTACTTTGTACACCTGGCCGCCCGTAGCTAATCCCCTGGAGTCGCCCAAATGAAAGTGGACCGTCGTGGACCGCTGGGACGCCTGTATCAACATTCAAGACAACTATGTACAGTATATGCATTTTGTTCCGTGTGTATCACTCTTTTTTCTGTATATTTACCAGTCTGATACCATTAAACCATTTGCCAAACTCAAACCATTTTGAATGTCACGTTTGATTTGCCAATGGGTTTCGTTTGTTCGATTGCGCGCGGAGGGATCTCAACAATGTCTAATGAACTGCAGTCTTAAAAGCTACGTTTCTGGTGTGCAAGCTCAGTATTTATTGTCTCTCCACTAAATTTTTGACTGAGGCCGCAAACTTTTAAAGTAGACCTTTAAAACCAATTTGTCAACAAGCAAGTGATTGTCAATCATTAATGGACTGTATTTTGTATTTTTAATGGTGACTACATATGGATTTACTACTATAAAACTTTGATCTCCTATAATTCTATAACAAAGTGAAATACAGTAACCGACAGCAGTCCCACGTTCATTTGGGCAACCCCTTGTTTTGGGTGTAGCAATGTTATTTTCCATCAGTGTAGTATCCGTTGCGTTCTACTACATACAAAAAAGGACACATCAAATTATATTAGCATGGGTCACTGCTCTTGCAGAACAGTTCCTATATCTTGTATGAAGAATATCAGCCTAAAAGAATTACACCAGTGATTAAAGCTAAATGTGGATCATTCATTTTATTTTATTTTATTTTATTTTACTACATTCCAACGGGAAATCCCATATATACAAGTAAAAGAGGAAAAAAGAAAACATAATATAATTACATAACAGAAAAAATATTAAAAAAATAATAAATTATTGATGGTGATAGAAAAATCAAACTATTAAAAAAAAAAAAAAACCCCACAGAATATTTAAAAAATACCATCTAAGGATAAAAGAAAATTCCTTATATGAGAGACATTACAATTAAAAAGATCAATATAATTAGATATAAAATTACCCAATCTTTGAATACGGATAATGGTAGAATTATACTCGTAATTCGTAGTACAACGAGGGATAAAAAACATTTCGATACTACGTGTAATACTGGGAATCTTAATATTAATATGACTCAGTAAAATGGGAGAATCGATTAAGCCATTCACCAATTTAAAAAGAAAAATGCCATCATGCATCGTTCTTCTCTGAAGTAAAGGAATAAGACCCGAAAAAGAACTCATATTTTTTGAAGACATTCTAGGTAAACCAAAACCAAAATGATAATTTAAAAAACGTATAAATCGATTCTGAACTGCTTGTAATTCAATAATTAAGCCTTGATGATAAGGGTTCCAAACAATAGAAGCATATTCAAGAATTGGTCTAACATATGTACAATAAAGAAGAATGAGGGTAGAAGGCCGATCAAAAAATTTAAAAGAACGTAGTAACAAGCCAAGAATTTTATTTGCCTTCCTGGTAATACGACTAATATGAACGTCAAAACTCAATGAACTAGTAAAATTAACACCAAGGTCCAATACCCAATCACAACGAGATAATTTGTTTTCCAGTATACAATAATCAAACTTAATATAAGTGTAAGATTTATAATAAGACATACATTTACATTTATTAGGATTTAAGATCATTCGATTCAAGTTACACCAGTTATAAACTATCTGCAAATTGTTTTGCAGCAATTCACAGTCCTGTAATGAGGAAATTGGAAAATAGAGTTTCGCATCATCTGCAAAAAGCAACAGGCGTACACCAACCAAATTAACTAAATCATTAATAAATAGATTAAATAAAATTGGACCAAGATGTGAGCCTTGAGGGACACCTGTGCGAGCAATAAAGGAAGAGGAATATGAAGATGCAAATCTAACTGTCAATTGACGCTGCTCAAGATAAGATTCGAACCAAGCAAGTAAGGAACCAGTAATACCACAAAGTTTCAACTTACTCAGAAGTAGAACATGATCGACTTTATCAAATGCCTTTGTAAAGTCTAAATAAATAACATCCATCTGTTGATGACGCTTAAAGGCCAATAATATATCCTGTTCAAGAGTCACCAAATTTGTAACAGTATTACGACCGGCCATAAATCCATGTTGATCGCAAGATATGAATCTGGTTAAATAATTGTTGATATTATTCAACAATATCTTTTCAATAACCTTGGCCAGAGCATTCTGAATTACTATGGGACGATAGTTATTAACGTCAGTTAAGGACCCTGATTTATGAATAGGGATGACATAACTCATTTTCAAAACCTCAGGGTAAACCCCATAATAAAAGGATAGATTAATTAATTTTGCTAAAGGATAATATAATAAAGTGGCACAGGATTTTAAAACTTTGGGTGGTATTCCGTCCGGCCCACACCCTTTAAACTGATTTAAATTATTAAGAGCATTATATACTTCCTCAAAAGTCACCAAACAAGAAGATAATGAAAAGGAAGTAATATCTTGAATAGATTCATGATTTAAATTAGCATTATTATTAAAATTTTGAGGATCCGATATATGTTCCTCAGATGCTGAATCAACATTGAACACCGAAGAAAAAAATTGTGCAAATAAATCAGCCATTAATTTAGGATCATCAACAGAACGATCATTATATTTCAAGACATTTAAAGTTGTTGAACTACGGCGATAATTACTAAGAAAACTCCAAAAGGATTTTGGATTAATAGACAAAGAGTCTTGAATCCGAGTTATGTACTCCTTAAAATATAACCTGGAAGACTCGCGACAACGTCTACGAATGGAAACAAATTTAAGATAATCTGCTAATTTCAATGAACGCTTAAATTGTTTGTGAAGAATCTTCTTCTCTATAATAAGCTTTTTAAGTGAAGGGGGGAACCAAGGAGGAAATTTATCACTTCTAGTGATCCTTGATGGGGTGTATTTCTGAATAATATTACTAAGAGTACTAGAAAACGTAGAAAATAAATCATTAATATCTTGGCTCCAGTCCCAGCTATTCCAGTCAATCGCTGTGAGTTCTAAAAAAATCTGATCTAAGTTACAGCTTCGATAATCCATATAAGTACGGGAAATCCCATATTTACTTTCAATTCTTACAGGAAACAAAAAACAAAGTGCAGGATGGTGTATATCTATTGCAACGATAGGATCAAAATCCTCGAAGACAACAACTTTATTATTAGAAGATAAAATAAGATCAAGAATAACTCCACGTTTATTTATTATTTGATTAAGCTGACTCAGATTATAATGAGAAATCATATTCAATATAGCAGACGATGCTGGAGATGATGAAAAGGTATCTAATTGATTCCAATCAATATTAGGTAAATTAAAGTCACCGACAATTATAAGATTCATATCCATTTTAAAATTAGACATAACATGATCAACACATAATGAGAAGTCATTATATCTTATAGAGGGTGAACCAGGAGGCAAATATACATTGCCAAGAACTAAATATTGATTATATCCAAGGGAAATGGAAACAAATAAACATTCGATGTTATTATATAAGGAACAAATGAGATCGGAACGGTGAGTATTCTTCACAGCAATCAAAACTCCACCGCCGCTCATTTTATCACTTGTAATTATAGATCTATCGGCTCGGTAAATTGTGTAATCTGACAAACCCAACTCAAAATTATTAATATCATTTGACAAATTAGTTTCTGTTAGGGTGATAATATCGTATTGACAGTGAGACAAATTTAACTTAATTAAGTCTAATTTACTTCTTAGACCATTCACATTTTGGTAGTAGATGTGCAGATTAGAATTCCCGTTGGACTGTATTAGTTTTTTTGTTTCATTACAATTTTCGGAACATTATTTATATATTTAATGGTTAAGTCTGTCTCACCGGAAGCAATACGATCATGCAATGACTTTTTGAGTTCAGAGAAATAACGTCGCTCGCTCGATGTGCGATCTCTGGATATCTGCATACCACCAAGTGAACTATCCCGTGAAGATATGGCTTCAACCGAAAATTTTCGTAGTAATACATTGGCAGCCTCCGAAGAACGCAGGACCACTTTAATTGGACGAGGCGAGTTTAAGGAAGATTTACCAAGTCTAAAACAAGTCACAAAATCATTGTCAAATTCAACCATTAGCGCATTAAATATATTTCTAAGTTTTGTTTTATCAAAACTCTTCTTTTCTTCATGATTTGGGCTCGTTGACTCAGGAACATTGTAGAAAATTATGTTCCTTTGACGTTTAGCTCGATCATTAATTTCAGACATAATCTCATCAATAGAGGTATTGTTTCCGAGACCGGTACTCGAATCTGAAAGTTGGGCCAATTTAGATTCAATAGCAGTCACCCTGGACTCAAACTTAGTAAATTTAGTGAGTATGGAATCCAATCGATCATTAATTAATTTAATATCAGTCATCACATTTTGGAACTTATT
Organism: Rhysida immarginata; assembly: GCA_023313115.1. Lineage (NCBI taxonomy): Eukaryota > Metazoa > Arthropoda > Chilopoda > Scolopendromorpha > Scolopendridae > Rhysida > Rhysida immarginata. Next base: position 236,880 of record JAHWFO010001556.1, read on the forward strand.
TACCGATTGGGAAAATTCATCTAATTTACCTGCCAAATGAGATATTTGTAAAGACAGCTGATTCAATGGTTGTTTTTCGTCAGGAAGACAGTCGTCACGATTGCACTTCCACTTCAGACGTTTGTCTTCACAAAATCATTATAGTATATATAGGGCTGCCTATCCCTTTTTTATGACCGTGAACTACTTTTTCACTGGAGGGATGTTGCGATCTACCAATATCCAAGGAATAAAAGTTGTGATTTACTAACAATGAACTATAACACCAGGAATAGATGGAATAAATGAGATTAGGTTAGTGATGAGATTAGGAGAGATTGGGGGAGGCCGTGGCCTGGTGGGCTTTTACTGAAACACAACTTCTGTGAAGTTAAGCAACATCAGGCACGGCTAGTCACTGGATGGGTGATCATCCGTGATTCACGATCTTCACCCCCCCCC
>JAHWFO010001556.1:237720-252614 GCA_023313115.1 Rhysida immarginata
GAATGAAGAAAGCATTTCAAGTAATTTGCAAAATGTTACTATGTCCTGTGCTTCAAAAGAAAGACACAAATTTCTCATAGCAACAACACTGTTTCGCATTCTGCCTACTCGAATGTGTACTAGCAAGTGGCAGCAAACATGTCGGAGCCGAGCGCCACGCCATTTCCACTCCACTTCACCACCGCCACTCCACCTTGATGTGTACGTTCACATTTGTTTACATAGGTTTAAAAATTCAACTTGCCATTTAACCACCACGCCACTCCCATTCCACTTGCTTACCACCTCAGTGCGTGCCTGGCCTAAGAAGAACACTCAAAAGTCAAATCAATTCAATTCAACCAACTCAGAGTGTTCTTCTTAGAATTGCCTGGAATGTATATAGTAAATACCCCAACTGTAGAATTAGATTCTAGCAAGTCACAGTGGTGCAACTGTAAGTCTTGGAAGTCTCATGGTGCAAACTCAAGTCCTGTGTATTGGCAATTTGTTTTTGTTTTACATTCCCCTCCCATTTCTGAATTCCTTTTAATGTAGACACCACAACTTACAAATAGCACCGCTATAGTGGTCAAAAATAGAAACTGTGTTTAGAGATCCCAACGTAACGCCTGCTTAAGAGAAACGCTGCTCTAGTGTTTAAAAATAGAAACCAACTTTAGGGATCACGCCGTTTATCTTTGGAAAGCGACAAAAAAAAAATTTAGGGTTACATCCTGGTTTATTAATGGTACGCAATGAAAACTAGTTTTATTGTTACTTTCTGTTTTATTGCTGATCGGTCCTACGTGGGTTTAACGTTGGAAAATCCTAAACATGTCAAATTTCGCAATGCTAACACCAGAAAACCTTAGTGGTAAGTTACGCTGAGGATACAGTGTGAACTAAAACGATAGTAACAAACTTCAGTGGATGATTCCTCTCAAGAAAAGTAACAAAAAAGTTCATACCAAATGTGAATGGGAAAAAATGCAAGGTCACTGTTTAATTAAAATTTACTATCATTCTCAACATGATGCAATTATTCATTTCTTACAGCATAGCAAAAAGTATTTTTAAAGGCCATGGGGCAAATCCACTTTCACCAGATTGAGGTAATGAAATTTTGAGTGGGTTGCTTTATGCAATGAAAGGATCACCGTAATGCACGGAATAAGAAACTCACGATGAATATATACCGATTTCGCATTCTTGCATTCAAGAAACTGATAACAGACCGCATTTCATAGGTGCAAGGCTCTCTATTATCTTTAACATTTGTTCATGTTATCTGATGCATCCATATGCTCAACTCAAAAATAAGGATACTTTGAATAGAATAGGCTTTTGCCTGGGATATCCACATATAAGGGTAATGCCATGTCTGTATATGGGGCTCCAAATTAAAATTTGCCTAGAATCGCATAAAGATATACAGTAGAATCTTGATTATCTGAACTAATTGGGACCAGACGTGGTTCGGATAATCGAGGTTGAAAAAAAATAGAAACAAGTCAATTAAGTATCTAATGTTATTTTAAAGGTACAGTAGTGTATATTTTTACGATAAAAACTATATTTAACACATTTGCTTAGGTAGGACTGAAAAACTCACCAATTTTCATCTGCTTCAATTTTTTTTTTTTTTTTTTTTTTTGACAAGGCCAAATCCCTTATCTTTTTGAGTTGAAATAGAGTTTGGGTTCATATAACAGAGGTTTGGATAATTGAGGTCTACTATACTATAATTAATGTGCCATCAGATCTGATAATCTCAAAATGGCATCTGTGGCAGTGCCAAGGGATAAAGAAATTCAGCATGTATGCACATAATCATGAAGAAGCAGATTTGTAGGCCTAAATGGAAATTACTTTCTGGATGTGCCTCATAAATTAGCTGAAATGCCCTGACACTTCAAACACTAAGCCATCACGGGCATGTTCGGAGTGTCGTTGGATGTATGTGCCTCAAATGCCCTAATGACTGGAGGATCGGGAGTCCAGGTTTGAAGGTTTGAGTCCAGGAGTGGATTTTAAAGTAAAAATAATTTTCTATATTTAATTATTAACATCCAGAGGTATGGCATGAAATAAAACTTCACTGACGCATTTTACAATCATGATTATAATATTAATTGCCATTTATTAGTAATAATAGTCCTGGCTTACAAGCAAGGAACTGCGCTTTAACTCCCATAAGACATGTTTGATAGTGAAATACTATTAGCTATGGGGGGAGGATTGTATGTCCTAGGTGGCAAGTGGTTGGAATGTTGGGACATTAACCCGAAGGTCTCTGGTTCGATATTTTTCTTTACTATTTTTCTATTTTTCTATATTTAAATATTTCAAAATATCAGGTTAAAAAACGAATATTATGAGGGTGATTCAATAAGTAAGTTACGAATCATAATTGAAAAGAAATGAATGGAGATAATGACATACAGACAACGTTTATTTTTCAACATAATCTCCATACAAATTTAAGCACTTGTCCCACCGTTTCACAAGTCCCTGGAAACCTGTGGCATAAAATTCTTTTTGTTGCTGTTGGAACCACGCACGTACTGCTCTTTCAACCGCTTCATCGTCAGGAAAGCGTTCTCCCGAAAGATGATGTTTCAAGGGGCCAAACAAGTGGAAATCGCTCGGGGCGAGGTCCGGGCTGTAAGATGGATGTTGGAGGACCTCCCACTTGAATGACCTCAGCGTCGCTGTGGTCTGATTGGCACTATGAGGATGGGCACTGTTATGCAGCGGCAACACCCCTTTATTGAGGAGGCCTGATCGCTTCCGGCGAATGGCGGCACGAAGTTTCGTCAGAATCGTGCAGTACAAGGCAGATGTAACTGTATGGCCACGTTGCTGGAATTCGGTGAGCAGTACGCCTCGGTTATCCCAGACCACTGGATATCCTTCCTTGTGGATATCCTTTGCTTCCATAAGTTTTGCCCACAAAAAACTCGCAACGGCACGCTGTTCTATCGTGGTACATGTACTCAGGGGTGCCACCATCTTGTACAGTCATGCGCAGAACGATCGTTGTGCATTACAATAAAACTAGATACTGCTGCTACCTAGCGGTGACAAGTTTCCGCACTTAATTAAAAAAATGAAGGTCGCCACTTCGATTTGTAACTTACTTATTGAATTACCCTCGTATTTTGCTTCAAACAATTTAATATCAAGATGTTTCAAATGAATGACATCTTTCATTGATTTTGGAGAATGGATATGGATATTATAGAAATTATTCTCACAACATAATTGTATTGAATTGCAGAATGACATCTTTAATTTTTATTTATTTTATTTTAAAATCATTACAAATTCAAACTATTAATACAGATTACAAATTCAACAGATTTGACAATTTTTAAGAACTTGATAAAATTCTAGCGTGAGAGAGGCCGACAAGAAGGGTCCCTGGTGTGTGTATATAAAGAGAGAGAGAGAGAGAGAGAGAGAGAATTAAAAAAAAATTATTGCATGGGAAAAGATAGAACTGCCAAAAATAAAAGGTAGAATAAAAAAAATTAGCAAGTGTTAGTGGTAGCGTTATTGGACAAAAGTAAATCTTTCAATTAATGCCTGCTCACAGTTGAATAAGAAATATTATAACCTATATTATAGCCTTTGTTTCAGGTAGGAACATTGGAAGAACTGAACAAATGAACTTGTATGTCATGCAGGTAAAGCAGTATCTGCCAAACTGTGTGCGATGAGAGATTCCAGGTGTGCTACGGAAGATTTAAAAATGTATGTAGAGTAAGAATTTATTTATTTTATACGTGTTTATACTAAAAAAGTATTTTAATTTTGTTGGGATTTTTATTTGGTATGCAGCAAAATAAATTCTCTTCTCCCTTTGTGCCATTAGGTAAAAATGTTTGGCAAACACAGAGGTAAACGAATACATTAGGTAAAATATCAATATCCACAAGGCTCAAGAAGGGCATCAATTTTATTTATTTTTTATTTTATTTATTTTTATTTATTTAATTAATTAATCAATTAATTAATTAATTAATTAATTAATTAATTTAGAATCCAATACGTCCATCCAGAGCCTGTATGGCCTGAGGCTGACGAGTTGGGTCCCTGGATGGACCTGGATTAACGACTGCTGTATGATGGTCACAGCAGCGAGGGGGAGGGGGGGGGTGATGATCGTGAGTCGCTGATGAGACCTTGGATGTTTTCTGTAAATTGTTAGTTTTAAATCAGTCCACTCACTCAGAATTTGCACCAAACCTCGCAGAACATAACATTTTCTTCTTCCTGTGATTCAGAAGCAAGCCCCGTGAAAGATTTTCTCCAAGTGCTAAACGTATTGAAGCTGAAACGTCTCTTCTATAATTCTTGTCTACTGCATCTGCCTGTGTTTGAGGTTCACCACAGCTTTTTGTTTTGCACCACCAAAAAACATTGCAATTGACTTTTGTGTCATTGTAAAGAAAAACAATATGGAAAGAACGGAAAGATAGCAGAAGCGGCATCACACTGAAAAACAAAAGCGCTCTTAGAATGTATTAACTAGGATTTCATAAAATGGGAAACGTGTAAGAGAAATCTGTTCTCCCCCCCGGCGCCGGAAAAAAAAAAAAAAAAAAAAAAAAAAAAGACTCCAACTAACAGTGACATTCAAGAAATTTAAAACTTTAAAGAAATTTTTTCAAACTGTGAATTATAAATATATTAAATCTTAAAATCAAAATAAAATTAAATTCTAAAATATCTTAGCTATCACTGGGAGTTGGAGTCTTTCATCTGAGAAAACTCTTATACGTTTCCCATTTTATGAAATCCTAGTACATTCAAGAGCATATTTGTGTGTTAAGTGTGCTGCCAGTACTGCAATCTTTCCTTGGTTTTATTTAATTAATATTTCATTAACGTGTATATTACTTGCTTCAGATAACATTTCATTGATAAACTGTCAGTTTTCACTTTATGTGTAGAGACCTCACCTTTTCCACACAAAAGGAAATTGGTGCATCTCGCCTCTATTATAAATCTACACAATTCTCCAAATTAAATCCCCTCCTACTTAAAAGGTTTTAGGTCGTGACGAGGCTTCCGACATTATTAAATTATCAGTAAGCTTTGTCAAATGGCTGCTTGTGTAAATAGCCTAGGAAGATTAGACTGTGTGTGTATTAATCCTCCTAGATAATAGGCTACCGTGAGTCGCATTTTAGTAGCCATCTCTGAACATTTAGTAGCATTTGGCTACAAGGCTACCAGTTTTCTCGAGCCCTGTAAGAGTTTGGGGCAACGGCTACATGCAATCTCAGATTCCGGAATGTAATAGCAGTTCCCCAATAAATTTCAGAGTGTTTGGGTTCTTATACGCTATAGGTAACTGGGCCTCCTTGAAGATTGCCTGTAGGTTACTGTTGAGGCCCTTGTTGTAAGAAATGGACAGCCTGTTGTATTTGGGAATCTTGTTGCTGAGTATGTAAAAGTCGGTATGAATCGGTTACCAAAGACATCAAACTCCAAACCATTGCCTCCGCATATAATTCTTAAATCGAGGAAAGGGATCATTCCAGCATTCCAGTCGAGTAGTGGTTGTTAAGAGAGTTTAGAAAATTTTGAAGGTCAACTTTGTCCATGTCAATGATAGCGAATACGTTGTCGACATAGCTATACCAAATCTCGGGGAAATAGGATCTGGAAGAATAGAGTTTGGTCTCGAACTTTCTCAAATATTTGTGACAAAATGGGGCTCAAACGGCTCCCCATAGGAGTTCTGGCAGACATGTGGTAGAATTTCCCTTGAAATTGAAAGTAATTATTATTTACATAGAGTTTACAAAGACTCGCGATTTCTGAAATCAACGACGCTTCGACCTTGTTATCTACTAGAATGGTGTATAAAAAATCCATAGTGTCTAGGATCGGATTGGCTGAACCATTCTGAACCGGGAATGGCTAAGTGGGAGGTTGATAACCCTGTCAATCATGGATATGAAAGAAGAAACATTTTGGCTCAAAGGATGGCTTGAGTCACTTGGGATGTAATTTAAACCATTGGAGGGTTTCCGATAAACATCGAACACTAGAGAGTTATTATTCCTAATAATCATGGTATCCAGGAATGGTAATTTTTGATCCTTTTCTAGCTCCATTGTGAATTGGACTGTAGGGAAGAAACTGATGATCGTTGTAAAAAAGCATCAACATCACAATGTTGGTATCGAAAATCGTGAATATATCGTCCATGTAACGAAACCAACATGATGGAAAATAAAAACCTGACTTCTTAAGAATGTCCTCGAAATTCTTTAGAAAAATTTCTGCCAAAATAGGGCTAAGGCAGGAATCCATGGGTGTACCGCCTACCATTTTATATATCTTGTCCTTATATTTAAAGATATTATTATTATTAGTACATAACCTAGTTAGCATTAAACATTCGCCCAAAACGTTCTGGGGAACGTTGTTCTTGCATAAAATGATTATCAGGAAGTTTATAGTTTCTGACATCGGGATGCTTGGGAACAAAGAGACGATGTCGAAAGAGACCAAAATTTCACCAAAATAAACCCCGGCCATGACTTTTCTTTAGACAATGTAAAACTGATAATGTCAATAAATCAAAAAAACTCTTGGACGCTTCCGAAAGCTTAGCCATTCAGAGAACAGATAAAAAATGCTTACTTAACTTAGATTCAAGCTCCATTGGCGAATCCCCATTAATTACTTGGGTGACCCAGTTACCCAATCAGCTAAATTAGTCGTTGACGCCAATCCTTATTATGGGCTGATTGGTTTTCGTTCCCTATAAAAGCTGTTTCCTTCAAAGGTCAGTTCTCTCAGTTTTACTCGAGGTTCTCCTTTGGCTGTTGAATAATGAAAGCAAGGCTTTCGAAAAGTGCTTCCAGCAGAATCAGGTTGTATTTTTTCAATCTTTATATCGTTGTGGTTAAAGAGTTTCTTTTTAGTTATAAGTTTTCATTATCACTATTCACATTATTTTTTGTTTTAGTTACACACAGCTTTAATTATGACTTTAACAATGGAGTCTTTATATGGCTAACCTAACCTCAAAAATGGAAGGAAGACCACCTCTGACAGCAGCTCATCGTGAAGCGTGTGTGGCCTTTGCTAAAAAATACATTACATACGATGACAAGTGGAAGAATGTTGTATTCTCAGATGACAAAAAGTTCAACATGGACAGACCAGATGGGTTCAAGTACTATTGGCATGATCTTTGAGATGAAAAGGAATTCTTCTCAAAGAGACAGTTTGGAGGTGGCTTAGTAATGACTTGTTGAGGGCTTGCTGCTGGCGGAACTACATCTATTGCATTCGTATCACACCGGATGAATTCCATTGCATAGCAAGATATTCTGGCGGATAATCTGCTTCCATACGGTCTGCTCATAATGGAGGGTGGATGGATTTTCCAGCAGGACAATGCTGCGATTCGCAGCTCGGCCTCAACCAAGGACTGGTTTGATGCTAATTCTGTGACTGCTTTTGACTGGCCTTTCCGGAATCCAGATCTCAACCCAGTGGAGAACATTTGGGGAATCTTAGTGCATTCTGTATACAGCAATTTCCGTCAGTACAGTAATAAAGAAGAATTGGTGAATAGTTTCACTGCAGCATGGCAAGACATTGATCCAGGAGTGTTAGTGAAACTCAGTGAATCAATGACAAACAGATTAATAAAGGTCATTGAGAAAAAGGGTGCCTTTATCGGGTATTAACGTGAGAGACTAAACTTTTTTCCAACTTGCAAGTGGCTAGGTTGAGATAATGGCCGTTAATTTGGATTTGATTCCTTATTTGTTGTTAAATGCTCCTGGAAACAATGTTTTGTATCATCTAATTCACGTCTATAAAAAAAAGCAACAAAATCCGCATGGATTTGCTACATTTATTTGCATTTTCATCCTGGCTCTAGACTTTTTTCCAGCACCTTATAATAATAATAATAATAATAATAATAATAATAATAATAATAATAATAACAAAAATTCTTAGAATAATAATAAGTTCATTTAATTTTCATCTTTAAATTCAAAAAATAAAAGTTTCTTCATTCTTTGTCAAGTTAGTAAAAGTTAAGCAGAAATCCCTTACAAATAAGTAACAAGAGTTGAATTGTATCAAAAAATACAATTAAGAATTACTAATAACATAAATATCATCAACATATCTGATCCAAAGATATATAAAATTAGAAAATTTATGTTTTTGAAAATACTCCCCATTCAGAAAATATAATATACGAGGTTAGCCCCGAAAGTAATGCACCACAATTTTTTTCTCCGTCCCCAACAATGGTACGAATGCAAACTTGACATATGCATTCTTTGAAGTTTTGGAGTGCGCACAGAAAGTTTCTGTTTCTTCCGACAGATAGCGTACGCGCAACAATGGAACAACATGGCATCTGTAAGTGATTTACATTACAAGCAGCGTGTCATCATTGAATTTCTCACTGCGGAGCAAGAAACGGGTTAGTCGCTGGGCACAGTGGGTGAGGCCATCAGATACCGATTCAGCGGAGCTCCAAGATTTGCCGCAGTCACACCTGGCAAGATGCAACGTGCTGATGCGCTCATTTGTCAGGACCGATGCAGAACGACTAGGCAGTTGGTGCTGGAGTTACCCCATCCACCCTACAGCCCTGACCTAGCACCTTGTTTCACTTGTTTGGGCCATTGAAGAATGCCATTCGTAGAAGGCATTTTGAGGATGACAAAGAGTTGATTCGCACAGTGAAGACATGGCTGCGTGAACAGATCAAGGACTGGTACCGACAGGGCATACACGCATTTGTCTCGCTGGAGGAAGGCCATAGAACAGTACAGAGATTATGTGGAAAAATAGGGAGTGTAGAAGAAACATCATTCTTTCATGTGTATAAGTTTCATTGTGTTCAATAAATAATTGTTGAAGAAAAAAATTGTGGTGCATTACTTTTTGAACTACCCTTATATATTTCAACATTATTTTTGTACTGTAAATATATACAGTAAAATCCCGTTACAACGTACCTCACTTTAACGTACATTTCAGAATAACGTACTAGTTTTACATTCCCTTGGTTAAATTATCCCTTCAGTACAATGTACATCGTTCACATGTCTTGCTCTGATTGGTCAATGCAGCCCATGCGAAAGTTGCAACTGGGCCAATGGGCTAATTAAGCCGAGTTCACATTTCACTGGTTGGTCAGTGTCACATATGTAAACCCGGAAATCTCTGCATGCTACTCAGTCGAGATCCAATTTGTGCTGCAATTAGAGACCTTCACTTGACGGATGATTGCCCATCTTCAATACGGTAAGATTATGTGTTTGTTTATTTTAATTTATGTTTGTTAATTTATGTGCATGTAACAGGGTGACTCACGATCGGGATAGATAAGAGAATGTAACCAGGAAAAGTCAGGGAATTTTTTATAAACGTGTAAGTCTGAGCATCATTTCAACATTTCACAGAAAGATTGCAAATCGTAATAGCAGAAAAAAAGAAAAGGAAACAGTTTTCATTAAAGGAAAAGCTGAATATTTTAAAAGAGGTGGACAAAGGCACAAAACAGGTAGACATTGCGAAACATTTATCTTCACAATGTCAGATATGGAGGACTTTTTGGGGAAGCAAGTCAAAGAAAGAAAGCAGATGGCCATTACAGATTTTTTTAAAAAAATTAATGTAATACTACATATTGTATATTCTATAGTGTATTTGTATTGAATAAAATAAAATGCATTCATGTATTCTTATGTTTTTCTATGAATATATGCATTGGTCACAAGCCCCCCCCCCCCCCCAGTTTCATTATAATTGAGGTACACCTCAGAATAACGTATAAATTTCCAGGTCCCTTGAAGTACGTTGTAAAGGGGTTTTACTGTACTGTTTTTTTCAGAAAGAGGGAATATATGTCATTATAAGGGATAATGGATTTCTGATACAAATCTGGTCTTTGAATACAAAATTTTATCACATTTATTGATACGTTTTTTATGATTTCTTATTCCCCCTTATTCCTACAATTTAGGTTTGTATTGGAAGTTTCCTAAATAAATTTTGCCAACAAATAAATATATAAATAATAAATGAAAAAGAAATAAATAAATAAAAAACTTTTCATACTTTTATTTCAGAAGTATAAAAAAAATCAACAAACAAACGAAATTTAAAAATTACTTCAAAAGTATTGTTCATTTCACCAATGAAACTTAATCATTTAATACTATTCAGATGAATTTGTTTAGCAATAAGGAGAAGCTATTTGTTGCTTGTTATTTGAATACCAAGGAGTTCAGGTTACTCTCTAATGAAGTGGTTTTTCAATTCGCAATAAATAATACAGTAACATTATCTCGTTAATCGAATAAAATAAGTGCAGATTATGCAAACAAATTTAATGTAGCGGTCGAATCTAGGTTACACAGGATTGCAGGTTATACAAGTGTAATTTATTATCATTGCAGATAATAAAGGTATTAACCGAATGCAGCCCTATCACATTATCAGTGCACAAAGGAATTTAAAACTGGAGTTATGTACCGTTTTAGATAGTACGGGAGATAGCGTTTTAAGCCATCTAAACTTCAATTGATAAACAAAAATATTCTTAATATATTGTTTTAACCAACATTTATATTATTCCAAAACAGCATGCTTGTTATTGGAGAAGAACACGTTGGATTTCCTCGGCTGACAGCATATGGGACAAAACTTATGTAACAACTAATAGCAGAAAATAGGTTTCAAAAAGATGAATTTTTCTCTCGAGTTTTTTTTTTTTTAATATAATGAAGGTGCGAAATAATAAATGATATGTACTCAATTAAGTTCGTTTAAACATTATAACAATCATCGACAACAACAATTGTTATAATAGTAAAAATTTTCGTGACATGAATGATGTTACGTGAGCATCAATAGTTTGTCCTACTGATTTTGCACTGGAGTTAAGTGTCATCATTATTTTAGCCTATTGTAAGCCAAACAAAATAGTCGTCAAACAATATCATTTAAATAATCAGAATTTTACTCATTAAAAGATTAAAAAGCATGTAAATGTTGCCTAATAGCGAAGCTTCTTAATGTTGATGATAAGCTTATGTATATAAAGCTCACGAAGATAAGAAACACTGTATATGTTGGAAGACTTTTTTTAAAGTTTATCTAATTTTTAATTTGACTTCACTTATGTTATAATTAACTGAATGAAATTTTGTATAGCTACCTGAAATATTTCGTACATGTTGCAATTTTTTCGAAATTGTTCGTCGTAATAAGGACACAGTGAGCGTAGCCATTTTCGCGGGATCTCATGAGAATAGCGAGATCTCCCGAAGTTCTCAACGACCTTAAATAAAAGACCATCGCCTCCTATTTCGCAACATGTATTAAATAGTTTTCTTTAAATTTTAACTTCCCTTTATTTATTTACAAATTGCATTCTCCCCCACCCCTACCTCTGTTTAGCAAATCGAAAATATTTTTCAATTTAAAATTGAAAAAAAAAAAAAAAGTTGCAATGAATTCTTCAATGTTATTGCGCTTGAGTCCCGTGTAGCTCGAGCCGAATCGTCATTCTTGTTCCTGCAAGAAATAAAATACAATAGATATTTCTTATATATTGAAGTACTGGTATTCGATTTTTTTTTCTATTTCCGTATTTATAAAGATTTACTTCTATAATATTAAATTTTCGTTTAATTTTTGTTATTAGAATCTTGCCATATTGTAAAAAAGCTTAAAATCTGTGTCCTCATCTATTCCTCACTATAAAGCTTTTGCCTCCACTTAGATTTTTTTTCTTTTTTGCGAATACTGTCACTTTCCTGTAAAATATGCCAAGAAAATCTTACTCTAATTTTAAATTGGAATATTATACTTTTATGCAGAATTTCAAAAATGTTATTTTGAATCCATCCACTTCGATAATGTGTTTTTGCGCTTCTCTGTATATCTCCAATCAGTTCCTCCATAAACAAACAATGGCCCGATTAACTCAAACTGGTTGTAATCACTTTACAAATATTTATTTATTTATTTATTTATTTATTTATTAGGTTAGCAAGTACATCAATACCCTCGGGGCCGTGTATGATCATAGACCGACGTGTTAGAGCCCAGGGGTATACAGCATATATTCGCGAATACAATAAAAATGGTTAGTTAAACAAATTTTGACAAAAAAATAACAGTAAGTTAAAAAAGAAAAGGGAAAACAAATGAATAAAAGATTATACATTTTAAAATTATTTAATTATTTAAAATGATACATTATAAAAGATCTCGCTGGTAATTTAAAATCTCTTTCAGATTTATTAACCTTGTTATATGACGTTCTGAGTAAAATCTTCCTTTAAGTACTATTCTGCATTAATTTTAAAATTAATGAAAAAATATGATAACTTCCAGGTGAAATCCAAAATAAATAGGTAATTTACTGGGAATAAAATGGAATGCATTCTCTTTTATTTAAAACTTTCAGTAATATTAATAGATTCAACTATATCTTCCAGTAATTATCTATATTATATATATTTTTTTAAAGAAATCTGAAACTTTTTTCAGGAGGGAGAGGTGAGGTTAAATTTGACATACTGTAATATTACCAGTGATACTTGTAAAGTTATTACAATCAGTTTGCAAATTAGTCGGGTGATTGTTTGATTACACAGGTCAGCACACATTTTGGTGCCGGAAATTTTTCAAGTGTTCTTAGGTAATTTTACGGTGTAGAATTCAAAAATAACTTCATATTTGTTTTATCAGGTATAGTTTCCGAGATATCAACGTCGCAACGTCTCACAATACAGTAATAGCAGTTATCAATGTGGTTTCTTCATCCATGATTAAACTAAATTAAATTAATATGTAGTCCTAACGGACTATAAATGTCTCATTCCCACGGGAAAACTGGAAAGTAGGATCAATTTTGGGCAAATTGAGACATCAGGGAAAAAGAGAAAAACCGAAAAATATCATAGAAAGCAATGAATTTACAAGGCAAAGGAAAAAGAAAAAACTTTATTAAATGCCTGAATTAGTCAAGGAACTACACTGAAAACTTGACTTGGCGTGTTCAATGAAATTTCAGATTTCAATTTTTAGATATTTTTGCAAATAAAAATTAACAATGTCTAAAAATTGAAATTGGAAATTGGGCACGCCTAGTCAACTTTCGCTGGAGAGAGTATAAGCACGGTCTATAGATATTCATGGTCATCGAGCTCCATTGTTAAAATGAAGCTAAAGTTTCTAGCTCCCAATAGGGCGGGAACTCTATTGAAAAGTGGCGCTGCATGTACAATCGGCCCAAAAACGCCTGCAGCGCCGCCCTATCGACAGACAGAAACTTTACTTTCATTTTCAGTTTCAATGAAAAACCTCTATCGCAGGTCACGGTCGGCCCTGGTGCGATCTATGCGGCACCTGGCGCGATCTGTTTTCCTTAGCTTCTCGAAACAATGGAAAATGTCCGAAGCTCAATGACCATGAATATCTATAGACCAATGACGTATATTAAAGATAGACTCCGAATCCTATTGTTAACAGCGGCAAAAAGTGAAGCAAATTGAACCATGATAGTTCTGGGCAGGAGTGAGCCGTGGAGTAATTAGCTGTCTGGCTGCTTTGTTTTTGAAGATTTTGGGCCTGAGGAATAATTAATTCAAAATCATTCCTCAAAGTTAAACTGCGTACAACTGTACAAACAAACACGAAAAAAGGACCAGGAATCATTTTCCACAAAAATAAATCAAAAATACGTAACTAAAATGAAAATACGCTACTGAAAGACAATCGAAACGAAATTGAAATTGAAACCATGATCGAAAAATTGTTTATAAAATATAATAAAATACTTCAAATACAAAGTAAACGAAAAGATAAACTTATTACTCCGTGATCGGCGTGTGAAAGATTTATTAATCAGCTACTCTCGTGTTTAGACGTGTTTTGCATCATCTTCACTCACTTTCAGCCATGACAGTTCTGGGCATGGAGCTTACCAATTTGCTTCAAGTTACAACAATAGGATTCGGAGTCTATCTTGATATACGTCATTGCTTTCCACATCTAATAAAAACCTGTGAAATGTCAACAATATTTGTTAAAACAATGTTAAAACAACAATAGAAAATAGTGGTGTCTAACAAACCGTTTTATACACTGCCCAGAGCAGAAGATCTCTGGCCCAAAGAAAGAAAAAAATGGCCGTGTCCAGTTAAATCTTCAATGTTAATTGCTGAACATTTTTTAAATTTTTATTGCAATAAGGTCCAAATATTGAGAATGTCGAAACGCGTTTTATGACTATTATTATTTTACTATAATAAATATATTTCTAATCCTTTGACCCAATGTTTCATTATTAATATTTCTGGTCACTTCAGAATAATTCATCCGATTTCAATGAGTATATTAAAACGAATATACCAGACAATTGGGGGAGACCGTGGTCTAGGGCAGCGCTTCTCAAACTTTTTTAAACAATGATCAGTAAACTGAAGTACCACTGTCAATGATCCTCTTCAAAGAAAAAGTAACTATAATCACTATAAATGGACCACACGAGTACCACTTGGTTTGGCTTGAAGTACCACAGTTTGAGAAGCGCTGGGGCTTTCGCAGAGCAAGCCAGCTCTGTGAAGTTAAGCATCGCCTAGCAGGCTAGTCACTGGACCATGCGATCTTTACCCCCCTCCCCCTCGTGCTTCGGAGGGCACGTAAAGCCGTCGGTTCCGGCTGCTGCTACCATCTTACAGCAGTCGTTAAAAATGCGGAAGGCAAGAAATGCATTTACTTATCCCAAGAAATCTCTTAATGGCCATAGTCAGGAAGGCGAACCAGCCTACGGGCTGAATACACCAAACACACACACACACACACACACACACACACACACACACACACACACA
>JAHWFO010001556.1:252624-363403 GCA_023313115.1 Rhysida immarginata
CACACACACACACACACACACACACACACACACACACACACACACACCACACACACTTTCCAGACAATGAGAGAGGTAGTTGTGGAAACGCTCTCCCATGTGTACCTTCAATGCCTCGAAGACCAAAGAAATGCCTTTAAAAATTCGCTCAAAGCAAAATTTCTTTATTTTAAACTAGATATCACTCTTCTATCGACTGACAATCCAATAGAAACAAAAAAAATTATTTTAAACTCCCTTACTGATTATCTGAAATCCTGCAGCTTACTAGCAAGAATGTTTGAAAATAACCAACCGAATTACATTTCCCCCATGTGACATGTAAATACGAATCCACGGAATCAGTCAAAACGATACCACAAGTATCGTAAATGCTGCCTAGAACGAGAACAAGAACAAGAGTGTATTCATGAATTTAACAAATACAGAGTGATTAGTGAGCCATCTTACCAAAAGATAAACTATCCAAGTTTTGTCTCATTTTATAAATCAACAACAAATCTAAACTATACTCTATCCAACGAAAGTTGGAGTGGGCGTGTCCAGTTAAACTTCCTATTTCAATTGCTAGACATTGTTGATTCTACTTTGGCAACAATGTCTAATAATTGAAATAGGAAGTTTAACTGGACACGCCCACTCCAACTTTCGTAAAGAAAAGAACCTTATAACGCAAAGAGAAACGAAATTCTATATTAAATACCGGACACGTATTTAGATGATTCTGCCATCATTATTTGGTATTTCACATTTTGTTTTTCTTTGTGATTCGAAATTTTTTCTTCCTTTAAGGATTTTTCTAACAACACTTCTAAAGCTCGGAGATTTCCTTGTTTAATTTATGTACGCATAATTATTTTATGGCTAATTGGTACGAAATTATTCTCATTTGAAATTGAATGAATCATTTTGAATAAAATTTCAATGACAATTATCTATTGATAATCTCAGAAAATTTGATCTTTATAAATTTTATGCTTTTGATCGACCATTTAACCCTTTACAAAATTAATAATTTTGTTTTCGTTCTAGAATAAAATTTGAGCTTCCTATCTAGCATTCGTTCTCGACATAACTCATCATCACAGAAAACCTAAAAAAAAAAAAGAAAAAAAACAACTAAAAACGATATAAAAATGAATTTGATATTATATGATAACGTTAACAACGTATTATAACCAGAATTATAACTTATAGAAAATGGATATACTGTATATGAAATTGCGCTATATAACTTCATTTTATCGACTTTTTTGGGGAAAACATTCTTGACTGTGTGAAAAACAGAATTGCGTTCAGCTAAATTTTATCCGCTTCTGGATATGTTTCAAGTTCATTGTAAATATCCGAGTAAAATATACAGAATATAAGCAGAGTTCATTTTAAAGAAGATCAATTAAAAATCAATTTAGTTAAAGAAGAGGGGAAATCTTATTGATGTTTTTATGTTCACAACTTCTGTAAAGCACGGATCTATAAATCTGTAATAAATATACCATGATAAATTTGTATTAAAAATTATAACTTCTTTTTTTAATTTTTCTTCACACTTAATGGATACAATAAGAGTATCAGCATCGCAGATAAATTAGATCTAAATGAAGTTTAGAATTTATCCTATATTATGAAATTAAAAAAAATAGCCTTAACATAAATTTAGCCTCAAAATAAATTTAAAACTAGTTTGCATTTTCAACATCTTTATCACTGAAATAAATTTACAAAATTTTAATGAAGTTAATGAAATATATAAAAGTGTAAGTTAGACATACATTATAAAATTTCCAAAATATGCTCTCGAATTACAATTACATATAATCTAATTTTTCTAAAACAAACTTGCATGCAATAAAATAAGATAAAAACTTTTTTCCCCTCTTGAAAAGTCAGACGTGTATCAAGTGACTTTAAAGGAGGTCATGACATCTTTAGAGGAAAGCTAGAACTACAATTAGCTTTTCAATTGACTTTGATATCTCTTTCACAAAAGCAAATATAATAATTTTTAAAAGTTATTATTAATTTTGTCTGTTTTATATCCCGATATTTTATCTTAGTTTGCATTATCCTTTTACACATCCTTCTAGAAAAGGCGCTTGATTAGCTAATGCATATAGATTAATAACTGAGACACGAATTCAACGATTATCCAATATTTTTTTAAATTTTGGTTTGAGGGTTTTCCAATTTAAATATCATCCTAATAGCTGAATATCACGATTTGTCCAACAACATCGAAGAATGTTTAATATTTAAACGTCTTTTTTGCGGTAAGATTTGTATATTTTTACTCCTTTTAGGTAGAGCCATTGATAATTCTAAGAAGTGCTTGTTATTAAATGCAATTAAAGATCGATATCTCAAAATATACCAGTAAAAGTTTAATTAATTAAAAATAAGTAATCGGGATGCTATGGAATTGTCACGACATCGTTTTCATTTGCAAATTCGAATTTCAGAGGCCCCCTTCTCCTCCCTTATTATTTTTGGTGCCGGCTTCTCTCCTCTTGGTACTTCCTGATGAAACTTTACACACATTTGACATAGTTGCCTATATATGCATTCATTGGATTTTTAAAAATAATTATCTCCTTATAACATAAATGAGATTTTTCGCTTATTTGTAATGCTACTTCTCTCAGCAAAAATGCTATAGCATATTTAGCCGTGCATTGAATATTTTATTTAGCAGCTGTTCATTGTAAGAACAACTAAACCTTTAAGGCGGAAATTTTGCAAAATTAACTGGTACACTGTCATTCTATTATAGAATATTTGGGGATACATTTTCAAAATTAAAAACTTAATTTATTAAACGATGATGAGGAGCATTAGATGAATTTTATTTCTTAGAGAAAAAAATCAGCCTTTGTAATAATTACTTTAGATAATTGTTAAAACAATTAACCCAATTTTCTAACTATTGTAAAATCAAGATACTGTGCTATAAATTTTAGCAACATAAATTTCATTAGAATATAATTCTCATTGCTCGTATTACATATTTTATAGTATTTAAGGTTATTATTTGTTTGTTTGTATATCTTGTTCTAAAGGAATATTTTAAATAAATCTTAATAAAATGAGAATAAATTATTAATGAAATGGAACTTTTAAAAAAGGATTTGCAACCTGGCAAAAATTCCCTTGCTGACAAAATTACATCGTTTTTGCTAATGAAAATGAATAAAAAAATTGTTTATATTTTCTAATGCCCGTGAATGTAGTTAAAAAAATTGAATACAGACAAAGCTGTTTCTTTATGAAAATAAATTCTGAATGATTTCTTTCTAATTGTGGTATTTTAAACCAGAGTTATTTTTACTTTTCTTCCTCTAGATCTCTCCCCTATTTTATAAGATAAAATGTTTATTATGATAAAATTTTGTATCAGGGTAAAATTATGTTCTTAGAAATTTTGTTCTCATTCCTAGTAAAATCTGCAAAAAATTATTGGAATTTCGTAATTTCATATTTGTGAATGCTTCATCAGTTTAATATGAACGAAATATGAATCTCATAAATACTGCAAATCCTGTCTAATAATGAAACGTGCGTTTGAAGTTGCAGATAACAATTTATTAAGTCTCAAATTCACCGAAGCTAGGCTCAATTAATATATTGTATAATCCAGGTTATTAAATGTGTACACACGCAAACACAAACAAACAGTTGAAGAGTTTCTCTACTAGTTGTCGCTGTCTGCTGGTTAAGCTCCTCCTCGCCGTGTGACTGGTTAACGGCCCCCCAATCACGAACCTTGGGAAGGCCCACTCGCCACCGGAAAGAGACGGAAATTGTCATTATGCTTATTTTTATGTCCGTTTGCTCCACTCCAAAGGCTTTCAATGCCTGACCCCGCCAGCAATTCTTCACCAACTGTAGCAAACCGATTACGTATAAAAAAATGCCTCAAAAATGAATCAAAATAGAACAAGCAAATGCAAAAATTGCGTGCTTTGTCCATAACAGCAAACAGAGCACCAAGTGCCAACAACACTCCTTTCTCTCTTTTTTTTTTTTTTTTTATTTTTTTTTATTTTTATTTTTTTTTTACATTGGTGCAAACGTATTTGTATCTTTCAATGGTTTGCATTATCCGTTTTTGTTTATTTTATTTTATTTTTTTTTAGATTCAGTAAAAAATCAAAATCAAAATATTAAGATAAAAACATTTTTAAAGATATTCTTGTCCATGTCTCGTCGGGGTTTTATTTTCTTTTTTTATCAGATACAATAGTAATCAAACTGATAAATTATTTATATAACGACAAATGATGTAAATAAATGCTTACATAACAAGCAGCTATATTAAACATATTTAATCGTTATAATATAAATTGTTCAATTTTTCAAATTCATTTTCTAAATATGTATTTAAAAAAAAAGGTTTATTTTTTAAATTCAAATTTAAATTTCAAATCTATTAAAAAATTAATACTTATGAAATTATTTTGCGAAATCAACCAATATTAAACAATTTTCATTCTCTGATTTAATTTTTTTTTTACACTTCTAATTTAATTTTATCTTCAAAAAAACATTAATGATGTATGTTACTTAGGATGAGGTAGCTAAAATCGTATTAAAAACTGTGTTAATGAAATCGTTCTTTATAATATTAAACCACAAATCTATTATACAAGGGTCATAACGTCTCTATACCTCAAATATGTGTCATGAGTTCAGCTATGCAAAGAGATGGAAGGATGACATTTTGAACACCTTCTCCGAACTGACTGTTAAACGAGAGAGAGAGAGAGAGAGAGAGAAAGAACATTACATTACACAAAAAAATTATTCAATATTGTAATCTACATTCTGAGATATTCAAAATCTGTCGGATACTTTATGGTCACCTTGTATAATTTTGTTTAATAAGTTGTATCCGGTAAATACAGATATATGAAAAATAAGCTTAAACAAATAATGTAGACAACTTGTCTTAAGAAAATTAAACACAACTGAAGATTTTAGAATCGAATGGAAAGTCAAAACTGCTTCGAAAAATTTAGACCCAACTATTTATTTAGTACAAAAAAAATACTATTTAAACAAAACAAGTGTTGTGGAATCGTTTTGTTTTTTGAAACATTTCATAGTATTTCATGTTTTTCAAATAATGTCCGTGAGATCAAGAATCGTGAAGTGCAAATGTCACGTTCATTTCCTTTTTAAGTCAATACAATTCATTTTCTAATAAAATTTTCACCTGGTCACCTTGGCATAAAATTTTTTTGCCGTTAGCCTATTGAAATTCAACGGGTATATTTTTTTCTTATTTTTTGTTAATATTTCTTTTTATAACGAGGAAGAAAAACATTGAAATGACGGTTTTCAATTTCACTAATGTAGTATATTATAGGCTTCGTGTTCCCAAGTCCATTATTTCTTTTTAAATATTAAAGTGACATTTCATAATTAAGAGATGATTTATTTTTTTCCACGTAGAGGTTCTTTTCTCTTTTTTGTTAATTGTGAACTTCTTCCTTTGGTCGGTCTTATTTTCAGAAAAGCAACTCGTCTTCTTTCTTTTCGTGAGTTTTTGCGAGTTTTAGTCGTGAAGTAAATAATTATCTACTCTATTTCCTCCGGTTGTTCGTGATGAACCATCATCTTGTTGCTAGTACTGTTGCAGGCTTGAGAATTTAAGAAAATATTTTTTTCACTACTATTTTTAAATAATGTCGCTCTCTGTAACTTGATTAGGTTTTTATTTAAAAATTAGCGTTATGAGACAAAATTACTCTGAAGAGCACGAGATGGAAAAACGTAGAAAAATAAGCTGAGGCTCTTCTTTGTCAAAACTTAAAAGATAATAGACATTATAACTTCTATAAAAAAAAGTTGTAAGACAATGATTTTCAAATACGAAGAATATATATCTTCGTTTCGATACAGATTTTGCTCGAATATTTAAATACTTAAAGCTATTAAGGTTCGCGCGTTTCTTTTAGGTTCATACTGAATAAGATCTAATTGAAATTAACGAAAAAGACGAGGCGTATAAAGAGATTAGAAATCTATTGATATTCTACTTGGTTTCCGTTTATGAAAAACTTTCGTCTGATTAATTTAGATTAAGCCAATGAACCTGATAACATTTGAAATAAGGCATTTCTATTATGCAGCTAAAGAAAAGAAGTGGAAAAATAAATTAACTTGTTTAAAACGAATTATTTGTTTAAGAAAAGATTTACAGTTAAATAGTTTTATTTTGCTATATTTCTAAGATGAAAAACATTCACGATGGTCCTACAGCAAAAAATAAAATAACAGACTTCACACTATTTTTAAATTTAATATCCTTAGGAGGACTACCTCCCATAGTAGATTTTTACCTAAGTGAACTTCTAAACAACTAGTGAAATTTTAAACAGCTAGTAATTATTAATTATTCGAGTGTAATATTAATAATTTTATGAGTGGGCAGGGTTTATTAGATAACCATACGAAAAACGAATTGGTCTACCCTTAGTTCTGAACACATCCGTTATTCAATAAGAATATTTCGCGGGAATATTGGCCCATATGTACAAGCATAATATCAGTTCTCAGTTGATTCAGTTTGGATGACTAGGTAGGCTTTGAATGGATCTTTCAATCTCGTCCTACAAATGCTCTATCTGGTTAAGATCATGTAACTGAACCGGCCAATGAAGCATGTGAAAGTCATGTTCACTGAATCATTCTGAGACCAATCGAGTACGATGGCAAACTGGCCTTCCTTTTGAAAGTGGTCATCTGTATTGGGAAACACTATAGCCATAAACGGATCTGCAATAATGTTGAGGTAGCTTTTGGCGTTAAACGAAGTTTCCATTGCTATTAGGATACAAAGTTTGGCCCATAAAATTCTCCAGACCATTATTACACTTCTCTCTGGCTATAAAGTCGCCACTTGGCAATTTAGGTCCATGGAATCAGTGCTGTTTGCGTCACGTTCTCGCTCTGTTATGAGCATGATGGATAAGAAACCGTGACTCATCGGACCAAGCTACTTTTCCCCACTCGTCTACTGTCCAATTTCGGTACTCCTTGACCATAACAAGCGAGCTTTCCTGTTTTTTACGATGTTATAACCAATCAGAGACATGGATCGCCGTGATACGATTTTTTTTGGTACCAGTGTTGTACTGAACTGTATTGTATTGTGTTTTTGCCCTTCTGTTGCCGCGATGATATGTGCTAATCGCCCTTTGCCTCTTTCATCACCAAGCCTTTTCCGGCCACAGTTTCGCTTGATGTTCTTTTGCTAGACTGCCATTCTCTGAACACCGAGATACTGTTGCATGTGAAAAGCCGAGAATGTTAACAGTTTACGAAATATTCGAAGCAGCCCTTCTATCATGCTATGTTCGAAGTCAATCAAATCCTTTGCCTAAACGTTGTGATTTTTTAATAAAAAAAATTAAACATTGTTGTTACGTCACTGCAATTTACATATAGGCTGAAAACTTGTTAGAATGAGTGCTCTCTAATAAAAAATTCACTCAGTGTAATATGTATAAAGAAACGTAATATGACGTGTCCGTGGTTTTATTTAAAAAATAACAATTGTATGAGTTGTTAAACGTCAGTTGGTAGTGACAAGTATCTGAAATTCCGATTTTAAAAAACAAGAAATTCGTTGTCTTTTTGCTGAGAAGAAACATCAATTTGCTGATAAATTATCTGTAGAGGTTCATTTTCAGTTCATAGTCAAATTTCATTAATTGAAGTCGCCACATTCACTTCTCTTTAGATTTATTTTGGCACAGTCGATTCGACACATTAACTTCGTCCCAGAATCGTTTTTCTACTCAGTTGAATCGACCCAGTCGTTTCTTCAAATTCCATAATTTGATTGATTATTAAGTTTATATTATTCCATGTTTATTGGCTTTTCATTTTTATATAGAGGATTTAGCCCTAAATAAATCCTTTACATATTTTACATACAGGTACATAGTTATAAAACAGAGTTTTACAGAAATAAAATTATATTATATATATTCCCTCTATTTTCTTTTTTCCCCCCCCCCCCCATATTATTTATCTTTTATATCTCTATGCGATTCCCATGAATTTTCTAACAATTGCACATGTATTCAGAATGATTCTTTTGCATCAGATGTAGGGTAATTATATTGTCGATATCAATCTTGCCACAGTGTATTTTGAACTGGTTAGAAACTATACTGTTCACAGAGACAGCAACTGGAACAAGATCAATTAAGGACTTCTATTATAATATTCATAAGGACTAGGGAGTCTGTCCCATTCTAACTTTAATTTTTAAACTTTAAGTTGCTCATTTTCCTCTCCTCTTTGTCATTATTCCTTTGGAATGCTTTAAATAAATAAATAAATCAAATAAAGTGTGACATTCCTTAACCTGTACAGCTTTTGCAGCTCTGTTCGTAGGCCACGGCATTTTCTCAGTTTTTCGGCCTCGTTCCTCTTAATATTTTCGTCTAGTAGTATACCAACATCTATGATGTAGCCAGTGCCTTTACCCTTGTCAATTATTACAAATCTGGTTCGTTGGTTTGAGTGAAATTATCCGTTAGTATTGTCTGGTCCAGATGATCTTTACACGACTGTTTTTACAACAAGCCTCTGGCGTGAATTTGTAATCCATAATTACATAAAATTTCTTCCAGGGCAATAATAGCTACACAGTTATGACGGTATAAATATTCATTGGGTGCGAGTATCTGGCAGCCTTCAGTTATGCGTTGAATTGTTTCATGGGAAACCAAACTCGGATCAAGTCCGGAAGCCAAGTACCGGAGGCGGACACAAGAGAGGGCCAAGCCCAGGAGGCTCAAATGCAAGGAAGGGAAATACAGGGTGAGTCAAAAGTCGTTGGACACTTTCCTATCTTGGATACCAATGTAGTTACGCAAATTCCAATATAGAGAAAGAATAGGAACTTGAGGGTGTTCTATCTGATGGAGCACCTTTCATCATCTAAACTATGCAAATTAGGACACAACCAAATTCTATCTCGAAAACCGTAAGAGATACACAAAAAATTCCAATTGCATATTTGTTCAACAGCAAATTCCAAACAAAACAAAAAAAGTTCACCAAAATCCGATGAGGGGATCACCCACAATCCTCACTGCAAGCTCTGCAACATTAAAACCTTGATTCTTGTCAAGATTGAGGCAAGGGATGAGTGGCCATAGGAGGAAATAAGAGCAACAGAGTCCAAAGATCCTGGGTTCAAGTCTCGGAAGTAACCGGAAGTAACCGGTTCTGTAGAAATATTCAGGTGATGTCGAAATCACGTCAGGACAGCCTTTTTCACTTTCTCATTGGAGCCGCACCTCTGCCCTCCCAAGAACTCTGTCAATGGTCCAAAAATGTGATAATCGCAAGGGGAGAGATCCAGGCTGTATGGAGGATCTGGTAAAATGTCCCATTTGAGTTCCGTCAGTGTGACCATAGTCAGTTTGGCTGTGTGTGGTCTGACACTGTCTTGCAGAAAACAAAAACCACTGGTCAGTTCCCTGGTCGCTTTTTCCTTAATGCCGGCTTCAGGGACGTCCTCAAAATGTCAAAATAGTAGGGTGCATTTATGGTTCGACGTTCTTCCAGAAAATCGACATGAATGATACCTTTAATGGCCCAGAATATAGTCGCCATCACTTTCGTTGCCGACGGTGTCATCTTGAATTTCTTGGGTCGTGGTTAGTCAGTGTGTAGCCACGTCATGCTCGCACGCTTGCTTTCAGGAGAATGGTGATGAATCCATGTCTTGTCGGTGATCACAACACGACTTAGGAAGCTGTCACCTACCCTGTCTTATCGCTGCAGCAAAATGAGACAGATTTTTATCCTCGCACAGTTGCTTCGGGACGCATCTGGCATATTTCTTGTTGAATTTCAGCTTATCGTGGATGTTCAGAGCTGATGTTCAGTATTTAAGCCAATTCTCGGACATGAATCTGCCTGTTGTCCCTTATCAGCTCATTTGTTTGTGCAATGATGCCATCACTGACAGCAGTTGTTGGCCTTACCTTATGAGGTTCATTGCCGGCGGATTCTCGCCTTCCTTCAAACTTTTGGCACCAAGCAAAGACTGATGATCGAGACAAACATGACTCGGTGAACTGTTTTGAAATCTCTGATGAATTTCAGATACTTTCAGATACTTTCATTGTGGAAATCGGATGAGTGGTGCTGCTTTTGCAAGACAAGTGGTAGTTGCCATCCCAACAATGAAAGTTTAGATTTTTACAACAATAAAATTACGAAAAATAAAGTCCAGGTCAAATTTGAACGCCCCTCATAGGTCACTTTGTTTTGCTTATCTATTGGTGTAATGTCTGCTCTGTTATGAGGGATTGTTTTGTCTGTGATTATGGCTCTGCGAAAATATAGTTTTTGTGTGGTGTTCTCTATGACAGTGTCCGGGATATTTTTATACTATTGAGTGTAGATGTTCCTAAGCTTGTTTATTTCAGCTAGATGTTGATGTCTACCTGGTTATGTCTGTGTAAATAACACTGTACAAATTTGAACTTTTTTTCTGTCCTTTAGATGAAACTATGCGATTCTGTATAAACAAAAGGTGCTTGATTCATATATCAAAACCAAAATGGTCCATCACGTACCGTTTTTGTAGGAGACCCACTTCTCAGAGAAATGTAACAGAGGTTTGATTATAGAAAACGCAAACACTAAAATGATATTTTTGGCCGTTTCCTCGTGTATGCATCTGTTGGTGTGTCCCTGATAACAGGCTAGCATTATCCAGCTAGTATACTTCCATCGTTAAGCTCTACTTGTGTGATTTCATGATGTGAACATGTCATAGATGTAGATGGTTGAAAGTCAGGATCTTGGTGGTTTGGGTCATCGGAGGTTCTATACGTGCTACAATATAGTTACGTAAAAAGCTAAAATGTGGGTTTTTGGAAAATGGTGCATGGTAAAAAAAGAAAAAATTACAGATTCGTCATTTTCAGCCAAAAATATACAAGAAAACATATTTTCATCTAAAAGACATTTTTCATGTTGTACAGTGTAATCTATCTGTGTGAGTATTTTGCAATCAGATATGACGTGTTGGATGGTTAATATTATTATTATTATTATTATTATTATTATTATTATTATTATTGTTTGGGGAAGCCAAACTCGGATCAAGTCCGGAAGCCAATCCCAGAGGCGGACCCAAAAGTGGGCCAAGGGACTCAAATGCGAGGGAGGGAAAGTTATGCACTCGTGGGAGTATTGATGTTTGGGTGTAGGAATTTCCTTACTATGTGACAGGTGTTTAGAATTGTGGCTTTCTGTAAGGTTTTGTATAAGTGTGGGTTATTATTATTATTTTTTATTCGCCAGGTAGTCAGGGAGGCAGGTCACTACTTGCATCGCTCTCTTTATTCTGTGGCAGCAGACAAAAAGAAAAAAAAATCTAAGCAGGGAGTTGCTGGATTATGTGGTATATGTGACCTTAATATTTATGGAAAGCAGCCCAAAATAAAGTGTAATGGGAATTGTAACGACGTTTTTCATGCTTCGTGTATGAACATTCCTGGACAGCAGATTCAACAATTTAATGACAACTGGACTTGCTGAAGTGTGGGGGTGTGTCGATTGACACCCATATGAAGATACAGAACACAAATGAGTTAAGTGAGCAATCTTTCTCTACAGTTCATTCGCTATTTTCCCCTAAGGGTAATGAAAAATCTGGACAGAATGATATAGGTAGTGCCAATTTAACATCAGTATTAACGGCAGTGAATAGCTTAATTAAGACTGTTAATGAATTCATTAAGATTAATCTTGAAATTCAGAACCAAAACAAAAACTTAAGTAGCAAAATTGATAACCTATTAAGTGCTTTAAGTGCAAATCATAAAGTTTTGGAAGCACGTATTATTCCAGCCCAAATTAAAGCAATTTCTACTGCTAGCAAAGATTTTGTACCCCCCTTGCGTTTGGAGGATGGGAACAATCGGTGAAATGTAAGTTGGGCCAGTCTCATTCGAATGAATTCACCTATTTGCAAGCAACAAATAATACGGAATCAAAAAAGCGGAAAATAACTATATTTGGAAATTTAAAGGAATCCTCGCTTAAAGCGCGGGATAGTTCCTCACAGGTGCGATTAACAACGAATATTTTCGTTTCACGTTTGGCTCCTGACACGGATGTCTCACAATTAAGAACGTATATTCAAGAGTTTATTGACCCTGATGGTATTGTTGCTTGCCATAGACTTAAAACTCGTTTCAACACTTATGCCTCGTTCTACATATCTATTGATACGAACGTATCTCAACAGATATTTAATCCTGAAAGGTGGCCTTCAGGGGCCTTTGTTTCTCAATTTTTTGGACGATTGCATCGGAACCAGATCTATGGCACGGAGGATGCCGTACTCTCGCCCAATAATGGCAATTAAAGTCTTTTATCAGGATGTCCGAGGCCTTAGAACGAAGATCTTACAAGTTCTTAAATTTACATCGTTGAATAAAGATTATATCTATTCATTTACTGAAACATGGCTAAACTCCACTATAACAAGCAATATGTTATTTGGTGACTCTTTTACTGTTTATAGAGCAGATCGGAGAATTGCTGACAAAGGCGGGGGTGCGTTAATTGCAGTCCCAAGCTGCATCGCCTCTGAAAAGATAGCTTTCAATTCTTCAATAACTTCGATTGATGTAATTGGCGTGAAGCTGTCAATTAAAAGAAGGTCAAGTGGTTTTAAGAACGTCAATCACTTTCTGTATATTTGGTCCATTTATATCCCTCCATCGGTTACAAACAAATTATACCAAAATTTTTTGGAAGAATTGGCTGATTTCCAGTTAGCTATGAAAGGTCCCTGTATTTATACAGGTGACTTTAATTTTATCGATAGTATATCTAAAAATAAATATAACAACATCAATATTGTGAGGCGCAGATTGATCAATAGTTGGGCCGCGGAACTGGAGTAATAAATTACAACAATATTAAGAACAAAAGTGGGGACACACTCGATCGAATTTTTGCCTCCCAACATGTTCAAGTCAGACGTGCTGAATCGGTCATTAAGAATGAAGACAAATTTCATCCACCCTTATGTGTCTTAGGTGATTTTGACCATTTGCCATATACACCACCAACACACGAACCCCGACTTAATTTTAAGAGAGCCAATTTTTTGAACTTATACCAGGATCTTCGTCTGGTGGACTGGTCAGACCTTGAAAAGTCTCAATGCGTCGATCAAATCTGGAGCTCATTAATCAAGCGAATTACAGCAACTATCATCAAAAATGTACCAATGGAGAAACCTTATAAATCCTCGGTTATGAAGCGCACGTTCCCGAAGTGGGTCACAAAGGATACGGTTAAATTATGGAAACTGAAGCAAGCGAAACACAAAGTATTTAAGCAATCTAACTCAATTAATGATTATGCAGCTTATCAAATTGATAGGAAAAGATTTAAAATGGCATTCGACAAGGATTTTAGGGAATACCATGCTTCGGTCGAGAATGATTTAAACTCTCAACCCAATTTGTTTTGGGAGACAACAAAAAAGTTATTTGGTAAAAAGAATTCTAGTCACTCTTGGTCAAATTGCTGCTCTGTTGAGGATCTCGCATGTTATATTGAAAATACAATGAGTAATGATCGTTTACTCTCTTCGCTTGATTGTCGTGTTCCGAATTTTTGGGATAGAGTTTACAGTAAATTTATGGTTCCTCCAATTTCAATTTCTGATATTGTTACGTTGGGTACTAAGATTTCTGCATCTAGAATTGTCCATCCGAACGGCATCCCTGATTATATATTTAAGGGTTGCCTCTCAGCACTTGTACAACCTCTATGGATTTTATTTAATGTTTCTTTGACCACAGGTGTATATCCCAGAGCTTGGAAACTTGTTAACATAATTCCTATACCTAAGTCTGTCACGCCGCAATCACCTAACGATTTCAGGCCGATCACAATTCTTCCCTTCCCTGCTAAAATCTTGGAAACGTATGTTGCGAATTATCTTGCTTCATTTATTGACCCTTCGCTTCCTGATGAGCAACATGGGTTTCGGAAGGGTAGATCTACCTCTACGAACTTGGCTTGTTTACTGCATTATTTGACTTCTTATATTGATCAGCGCAATCAAGTTGATGTTGTGTATCTTGATTTTAGCAAAGCCTTTGATAGCATCAACATTCGTCTTTTATTAGATAAGCTCAATGAAGTTGGTCTCTCTAACAACCTAGAAAAATGGTTTGCCTCACTCCTTACCGAGCGGAGTTTCATAATTAAGAATATGGAAGGTGTACATGCAATCGGGAGAATCCGTAGTGGAGTCCCCCAGGGGTCTCCCCTAGGTCCCATATTGTTTAATCTTTTTACCGCCGATATTGTTGCGCAAATCAAAGATGCTCAAATCAAGGCTCTTCTGTACGCGGATGATTTAAAATTATATTCTGTTGTCCGTAGCTGGGAGGACTGCTATAGGATGTCCGTGGCATTGAATAATATTGCTCTTTGGGCCGAGCGGAATGGGCTATCTTTGAATGTTACTAAAACTTTCTGTATATCTTACTCTAGGAAAGTTGTTAATTATTTGTATGATTATACGTTGAATAATTCTAAAATCCATCGCCGCGTTTTGATAAAGTATTTGGGCGTGATTTTCAACTCCAAATTCTTTACCAATCATCTGGAAAATGTATTGGTCGAGATCAGTAGGCGTTTGGGTATTATTAAACGGCTAGCCAATTTCTTTACCAAACCCAAGACGTTTCTCATTCTTTATAAGTCAATTGTTCTTTCTAAAATTTTATATGCCCCATGGATCTGGTATTCTAACAACACTCAATTATTCTGTCATTTACAAACTAAATTACTTAATTTTAACACTTTTCTTACTCGTATTAGTCGAATTCCCGGTAAAGCCTCCCTGGCTCCCCAACTTAATCTGCAGCTTGTTCTGAGCAAGGTGTTTTTTAATATTATGATCAAGATTATAAATGAAAGAATTTTCTCCCCGCAAACTCTGAATTTAATAGGGTTTGAGAACTGTTTAAGAACGCACCAGTTATTAATGTTCCTGGGCAAAACAAGGACTAATGTAATGCATCTTGATCCGGCTTTTAAATTAATCGATTCCTATAATAAGAATTATCCTTTATTGGATATTTTTAATAGTAAATGTTGTCTTTTGTTTAAAGCTTAACGACAGTTTTATTGATTTTTCCTTATTTGCTCTACTTAACTTCGTAGTTCTCTGTCCTTATTTTTTGTCAATTTTTAAGTGTATTTTCATTAACCCCGTTTTGGGCTTTTGCCTGTTGGGGGACAACACTAGGTCCGGACCTCCAGTTTATCTGAAGGTCTTTTTCCCAGTTGCTGTTACATTATTATTATTATTATTATTATTATTATTATTATTATTATTATTATTATTCTCTTTCTGCTGTGTGGGTCTCTTTGTTTCGGGCCTTGGTTTCGTCTCGTTTGCTCTTTTGTTGTATGGGTTGGAGTAGTTATCCTTCATGTCATTTATTGAATTAGTCACAAATGTCCATTTTTCAATACAACTCTGAGTTGTAAATGAATACTGAAGATATCCGAAAGGACGAAAATCGGCTTTAGTTTATACGAATAAAATTACCTTATTGTAAAATGGACATTTGTGAATAATTTAATACACTTTGTCGCCCATTTTCTCAAAATCTTTCAAGGGGAAGGATGTGATTAAAAATTGTTTTTAGACTAATGTGGTGTTGCTCTAAGGGTAGCAATTGGAATTTTTTTTTATCTTTAATAGTTTTCGAGTTAGCAAATGGATGACCTTAAATTCGGGGGTCAAAGTCAAATTTGAGTGCGGCAATGAATTTCCCACCCCTTTATTAACTGACAAATTATGTTGGGCCGTTTCTTCCGGATGAGTAGCATGGTTTTCGTGCCAATAGAAGCACTCAGACTAATCTTGCAACATTTATGCACTATGTTACTATGCATTTGGATAATAGGAAGCAGGTCGATGCCCTCTTCCTAGATTTTTCAAAGGCCTTTGATAAAGTAAACATTTCCCTACTGTTAACGAAGTTATCTTATATTGGTTATCTAAATCTGCCCTGGATTGGTTCAGTACAATGCTTAAAGATAGAAGTTTTACTATGCGTTTTCAAGTTTAACCGGGCCCGACTTTTATCATCAAAAGTGGAGTTCCTCAGGGTTCTCCTTTGGGGCCTGTACTGTTTAACACATTTGTTGCGGACCTTCCTCTGGTGCTGGCGCCCTATCATTCTAGAATATTATTGTACGCAGATGATGTTAAACTGTATCATGGTATTGAAGATTGGAAGGATTGTACTGGTCTTCAGGATGCCCTGTTAAGAGTTTATCAATGGGCTAAAGATAATGGTGGTCTCTTTTAATCTTCAAAAATCTTATGTGGTCTCTTTTAATCGGGCAACAGCGCCTTTTTTTGTTTAAGTACCAAGTTCATCAATGTTCTCTTAGAAGAACTACTTCATTAAGGGATCTTGGAGTGACTTTAGCTGATAATTGTTCTTTTGGGCCTCATATGAATGCCATTTATTTCGATATGTCTCGTCGTATTGGGATGATTAAGAGAACCATACATTTTTTTTCGGATATTAAAACTTTTCATATATTATTTAAAGCGTTTGTGATTCCTAAATTCACTTATTGCGTTTGGTTATGTTTGGAGGTAATATCCAAATTTTGCATAAAATCTAACGCAAATGGTGTAGCTTTAATAATTTCTTAATTAATCATCTAAAATCCTTGAATTTTTTTACTTATAAGCTGGTTGAATTTAATATAAATCGCATAGTTAGTATTTGTTTGTTTAACATCTTGCTTAGTATTTAAATTACCTAATTTTAATTTTCAATCCCTAAGGATGTCCCGTAGGGGCTATGTAATTGATTCTATTTTTAGATGGATATCACATATTGCGCGTATTAACCCGGTGAATAAATTAATTCAGAATTATTTTAACCATTTTAAAGACATAAACTTGTCTGTTGCTAATAGTTTGCATTTGTACTTATTTTCTTAAGTTTTTATGCTTACATATTTGTATTTAAATAATAATTATATATTGTATTGTCTAATCATTTATTTATTGATTCTAGTTTTGTTTTCACTGTTTTGTTTTTTCTGATTGACTTGGTTTTTTTTTTTTTTTTTTTTTTTTCTTCTTCTTTTTATTCTCTTTTTATATGTTCCACTCATCAACCCTGTTTTGGGTTTTGGCCTGTAGGGGGCAACACGGGGCTTTTCCTTCAGGTTCCATCTGAAGGGATCTTCCCTGTTGTTGTTACATTATTATTATTATTATTCTCTTTCTTCTGTGTGGGTCTCTTTGTTTCGGGCCTTGGTTTCGTCTCGTTTGCTCTTTTGTTGTATGGGTTGGAGTAGTTGTCCTTCATGTCATTTATTAAATTAGTCACAAATGTCCATTTTTCAATACAACTCTGAGTTGTAAATGAATACTGAAGATATCCGAAAGGACGAAAGTCGGCTTTACTTTATACGAATAAAATTACTGTATTGTAAAAATGGACATTTGTGAATAATTTAATACACAGTGTGTCCAAAAAGTCTGGTAACATGGCAGATATCTCAAAACTGCCAGGCAGGCGAGATCTGATGAGTGTAGTTTATAGGTAATAGGGGGGTGGGGTGGAGAATTCATTGCCGCTCTCAAATTTGACTTTGACCCCCAAATTTAAGGTCATCCATTTGCTATCTCGAAAACTATTAAAGATAGAGAAAAATTTCCAATTGCTACCCTGTAGAGCAACACCACATTAGTCTAAAAACAATTTTTAATCACACCCTTCCCCTTGAAAGGTTTTGAGAAAATGGGCGAGAAAGAGTCACTCAAGGAAAGAAAATTCCCAACGGCAATTCAAATGTGTTAGAAACTTCAGCCAACCTGACCGCCCGAGCTGACCTTGAGTGACTTTGTCGCCCATTTTCTTAAAATCTTTCAAGGGGAAGGATGTGATTAAAAATTGTTTTTAGACTAATGTGGTGTTGCTCTACAGAGTAGCAATTGGAAATTTTTCTTTATCTTTAATAGTTTTCTAGTTAGCAAATGGATGACCTTAAATTTGGGGGTCAAAGTCAAATTTGAGTGCGGCAATGAATTCCCCACCCCCTTATTACCTATAATCCATACTCATCAGCAAAGGAGACGATGGATTCCAAAGGATGAATGGATGCTAGGAATTCAGGAGAAGGACTCATACTGAAGATGGCTACGTTGTAGCCGAAATGTACATTTATGTTATGATGAATAAATTATTTGTGGAAATAGTGGAATCCATCGTCTCCTTTGCATCACAGATCGGCCAGGTCAGTTTTGTTCTTATGTATATTATTTATAAGTACTCTGTCATACTCATCAGATCTCGCCTACCTGGCAGTTTTGAGATATCTGCCTTGTTACCAGACTTTTTGGACACCCTGTATATCGTACAATACAACGGGAGTTGAATAATGAACCTTCATGTCATATTGAGAAATTAGAACAAGGCCAACAACGTTTTGTATATCGACTTCCTCGTGTCAGTATTGAATATTCCTTTACTGAATAGGTCGGAGTTTGGCCCTGCTG
This sequence comes from Rhysida immarginata, assembly GCA_023313115.1. Lineage (NCBI taxonomy): Eukaryota > Metazoa > Arthropoda > Chilopoda > Scolopendromorpha > Scolopendridae > Rhysida > Rhysida immarginata. The sequence continues at coordinate 271,238 of JAHWFO010001556.1, forward strand.
GATGTAAAGACTTCATTTACTTTATATGCATTATATGGTTATCTAAGCTGTTATGCGGCTAATCTCGTGTGATCTCATTACGATCGAGAATGCTAGTAAATGGCAGCGCCACTACAGCCGAGGTGGAGAATTTTAGCGTCAGCTTGCAAAAGTCGGCATATTTGTGTAATTTGCGATTTTAAGACGACCTCCCGTTTATTGGCCCTTTAATTTGGAAAAATAAAAGTTCGTCTTATAGTCGAGTAAATACGGTATTTCAAAACTATATATGCAATCAAAAAATAAATTGATTCCTGAAAATTTTAAAAAACGGATCATGCCGAATAATGAAATGAATATGACAAAATGAGTGACAGTGATTCTGGGACGAAATGAACGTACACACACCGGCCAATGAATTAGAAACCTTCGTTCAATATGGTATTGACCCTCCTTTGGCTGTAATTACATGGACTCTACAAGGTGCTGCAATGCAGGTAAGGTAATCGCAGACCATGCATTCGTCAGAGAGACCTTCAGGTCCTGCAGAGTAGACTGAAGCGGATACCTTCAAATCCGGACTTTGCGCTGGCCACGGCAGATGTTGCAACTCTGTGTCTTGTTAAGAAAACCACTCCTGAACAATACTTGCTCGATGTGCAGTAGCATTGTCGTCCATGAAGAACCCATCACCATTTGGGTACAAATTCACCATTGCAGGATTGACTTGATCTGCAACAATGTTCAGGTAGTCTTTGGCTTTCACCCGACTATCAAGGAATATCAGGGGACCCTTGCCATACCAACAAAACATGGCCCATACCATGACGCCTCCTCCTGCAGCTTGAACTGTGTTCACAACACATGAGGGGTCCATCGCTTCATGGGGCTGCCGCCAAATTCTCTGTCGGCCATCGGTGCAAAACAATGTGTAATGTGACTCGTCCGACTACATCACCTTTTTCCAGTCGTCTACTGTCCAGTCACACCGTTCTTTACACCACTGCAGGCGAACTTTCCGGTTTGTTGCTGGCACCAGGGGTGTCTTCACTGGCATGCGACTTCCCATCCCTATTCGCTTCAACTATCGGCGCATTGTTCTGGAGGAGATGGGATTTTGCGATGATCCTTCATTGAAGTCTGCCGTCAGCTGCTCCACAGTAGACCTTCGGTTTTGCCGCACAATCCGTCTCAGACGACGTCGGTCCCTGTCTGTGTTGATTGTTTTTGATCCACAATTCTGCCGTTTCGACAACTCTTGTGGATTCCGTTTCCACGCATTGAACACCTTGGAGAGCTGACCTTTTGAGATACCGGTCAGTTGTACTGTCCTGGAAATCGTAGCTCCAGCTAGACGGGCTCCCACAATAACTCTTTTTTTATAATTCAGACAGGTGTGCTGTTTTCCCCATTTTGCTCAACTTGAGCAACTGCAACTTTTTCCTACCCTATACCTGCTGCTTGGAATGAGCATGTACCTCACATGATTGCATTCATTTGCATATCACAATCGTTTCTGGCCTGTGACCCCGCTTTACATATCAGCACAGTAATTCATCACGGGTTTCTAATTCATTGGCCAGTGTGTATATAACTTACTCCTCCTTCTAATGCTGAACATCATATCAATTTGTTTGTTCTACACTGGAGCCGTAGAATAAAGTTACTCAACAAACTGCCTTCGGGCCATCGAGATTTTCTTAAAACAATTCTTTCTACTTTTTATAAAAAATACACCCATGTAAGAATTGCTCAAATATTTGAATTTGCTGACCATTCACCCATTAAGGAATTCTTACTCCAATAAGTTTGTATATTCAAATATTGAAAATAATTGAAAATTAAATACAAACAGTTACACTTTAAATTTATTTGACTTTAATAATACAATATTGTTTTCAGTATTGTTATCCATTCAAAATATATAATTAGCAAAATATTGTTGATTGTTCAATCGGGTCATTTTTGTTCTTTTTTCATGTTCTTCATGTTTTTTCTTTAGAAAACACACACACATACCCCCCCCCCCCCACACACACACATATAAACACATCGAGATATACAAAAAGTTTTTGTATATGTGTATTTTAGTATACTAAGGCTCTTACTAATTCAGGATTCGTTAATACTTGCGAAAAATAAAGATAAAACTTAACGAAATATTAACACACTAACAGCATATACTTTCAGTATAATTTCTTATGCAAATTCTGTGTCATCCGTCGCTAAAAAGTTGATTGTCTGGATCACTACACTGAAAGCTGACATCTTAAACCCGCTACTCCATAGAACATAAAAAAAAACACTGCGACCTGGGTTCGAACCTGGAACCTCGACTATCGTGGCCGATGCCTCTACCAATTCAATAGAAAAATTAATACGTCATGTTTGGAGGTCATCTCCAGTCTATATTTATTTATTTTATAAGAAAAACAATTTTGTGTAAAATCGGTAGGCCGCCCCCTCCGCCTCTCTCTTGCTATGCATCTGTTCTTAAAATGCAAAATTTAATAGTTTGAATGATGGAAGGTCACATACACATGGTTCTTGTTTTTACTTCAGTTGCCAGAATGCAAATTCTCATGGAAGGTGGCATTTGTATCGCTGGAATCTAAGTAGTTTTAACCAATTCAGAATTGTACCCCTGAATAAATATCGACCTTTTTTGAACTTTGTAATTATTCTTATATATAACGCGCATGACAGGTCGTTCCGAGACGTTTGATATATTACATGCCATATCTTAGCAGTGGAAATTTCCAGTGGGTAATTTTTGGATAATTTTCAAGCATTATGAGAATTATTTCTAGTAGTTCTTTCTTTATTTATTGATAGCATTAAGTTCCTTTCTACATGGTTATTCAAAAAGATGAAACGTATACCAAATCTTAACAAACAGAAACGCATTTCTCACATCATTCGAGGGTGGTTCAAATTTTTGAAGTCCGCCTAGAAGTTCTATTCGGTACCACACAACGACACTATTTCTTGTTTATAGGAAAAAGACGACGCCAAAAGAGAAGTCATTTTGTGACTGCATTTTGCGAAGTGTAAATCCAGTATTCAAGTCCAACCTGAATTCTGCCTTCGGTTCAACCTTCTATTTCTATGCTCGAAGGGTTCAACCAACAGTTTCATCATAAGCCAAGCTCTGAGCCAAACAATGGAACTTCTACGTGGGCTTTAAAACTTCGAAGTTTTTTTTTCTATCCAGTAACGTGCAGAAAATGCTTCTGTCTTTTACAATTTGTTCGAATTAAATATTGGAAATCTTCTCCATCTTATTGAATAACCCTATGTTATGAGCGAAATTCACTTTTTTGTCACGCTTTTGATGTATTTTTCTCTTTTACGGTTCTTCCCATTTTTCATTTTTTTAAAAATTAAAATTAACTAATTTACATTTCTTGCCATTTTGACACGCTGATGAAGGAAATAGTATCTCCGAAATGTACTTATTGTATCAAAAATTCCATTTGCGAAATTGTTTCTGTTTTTATATAGTTTGTTAGAACTATTTATCCACAGTTTTTGGTATTCTACTCTTTGCACCGTTATTATGGCTTCACAGCCCAACTGCCATCTTGAAGATTTGGGAACCGGCAATGTGAGTAAGAGATTGGTTAAATTAAATAATTAAATTTTCTTATTAAATCCACTAAGGCAAATATATAGTTTTTAACTCAATGTAGGAAAATGTAGTAAATGTCGTTTATCTAATTTTATTTATTAATATTAAGTTTTATCCAAAAAAAAATCAGAATATCCACCCGATTTGCTTACTTGAATTATGTTATCCAATGCTCTTTTAGCAAATTAAGTATGTTAAAACTTTATGCGTACCATGCGCATGTATTCTTAGCCTCTAAATTAAACCTCTTTACTATGGAAGCCCTGTTAAAGAAAGTACAAGGCTTATTTATAATAAAATTAGTGAAAAATATTAAATGTAAGTGGTTAAAGAATTAGTCTTTCGGTATGCCTGAAGACAATTCGTCTCAAACCTATGAATGTTTTAAAAATAATAATTATCTTTCGAATATATAAGGAGTCTACAAATGTAAGACTGTGTTTTGCTTGCTTATAACTCTGTTTTTTTATGATTGTATTGACATTTTACAGACTTATTCTCAGGTGCAGGATTATTGCGGGATTGATTTACCAACAGGATAGAGCCCCGTCGTACTCGTCGCTGGAGATCCACACCTTCTGAATGACAAATGATGCGGTCGAGGATGGCACATACCATGGCCTCCCAATTCCTCGGACTTGATTACATCAGATTGCTTTCTCTAAGGTCATATCAAGGGCATTGTCTACGACCAAAGACCGATGGGCCTGTACTATTTAATAAGGAAAACCACCGCAGCCATTCAAAGCATCACGTCGGAGATGTTGGAAAGGGATGTAGGGTTGTCGCTAAAATGACAAAATTTTAACCCCCTCCCTCCCTTGGTAACACTTTGTATTATTAACCAAACCCCCTCCCCCAAATGAACGTATGTAATATATTCGAACACCTCCCTTAAAAGAGGGAAATCTTTTCAGATAAATTGGCCACAACCACGTTCATAAGCAGAGGCGATTTTTTCTAGAAGGCAAGCTTTCATACTTTGATAACTCCCTCCGTCCCCTCCATTTTGTCGGTCACTTTTTTTACAGTTTTCGACCCCCCCCCCCCCCTCTTTCTATCAAGTGAACGTATTTTGTGAATAACCCCAAAGCACGTGGAAAGTTTAAGAAAAGTAATAAGAATGTCTGTAAAATGTCATTGGAATCGGCAAAAAAAGCCGAGTAATAAGCAAGCAAAATGTCGTTCATACACAAGTAATCACCTGTATGTAATGGGTCGTATGTAATTCGTTAAATTTTATTGAAAAGTTAACGATAATTATGTCGGAAGATGGCAGGACTTGAATTCTAGACTAGAATTTAATTAAATGATGTACCAAAATGTAAATTTAGACACATTTCTTTATTCATTCATCCATGATCTCTAGATGAATCTACTAGAAATTAAACAACAATTTGAATAAATTGATAAAAACCGCGATTTTTAGCAGCTTCTGTTGATGTTTAATATGTCAGCGATGAAAACTTTTAACAGAATGAGATAATTTTATTTTGAAGGAATATTCTAAGTTGGCCTGTATTAATCTAAGGAGAATTGGTATTAGATCATCTAGCAAAATTTATATTCAGGAGAAGAAAATGCAGAAGTGGCTACAGAAATCTTGGCGTATTGATCTAATAAAAATTGGCTTCACTTTAATGATGACATTTACATTGAAATGAACTTTACAATTTCTTAATACGCGTTCGATGATAGCGCAAATTTGACACGAGAAGGCAAACTCATCGAATCAACAAGTTAATCTTTGAGGTGTGCAATGAGAGAAAATGAGTCTCAGAATTTGATAAGAGTTGATTTTAATGGAGTTGATTTTAACAGAGATGATTTTTTGGGTATCTCAAGAAACGGTTATGTATATACAGAGTTTAACAAAATAATGGAAACAGCCTGTGTTAGTCGTGTTAATGACCATGTCCCTAATTCCCAAAATAATATGCGTCTTATTATATTCTCTTTGCAATGTTTACTCTGTTCATCCTTGGACGTAGATTCAGCAGTGGTGATCATTAGTACTAGTGATCATGCCTCATTTTCTCAAAAGGGCAAATTGTTCGTCTCGTCTATCCGGTGCGTGATACAAATTTCAAGTTTTTCGGTGTATCGGGATCTACAATATCGAAAGTAATGACAGCATGCACTGTTAAAAGTAAAAACCTCTGATATATGGACAGAAGTATAAGATGAATGATAAAGACGAACATTAGAGAGGACCGTGACATCTGAGAGAACTGCCACGAAAATGACAGCAGAACTCTCAATCTGCAAGTTCATAATCTCCTTTGTACCAAGCAATCCGGAGGGAGATTAATAAACAGAATATTCATAGCCAAGCTGCAATCTCTAAGCACCTGAAACCCCATGTGACTATAACACACCTCGCAGCAGTCAGCGCAAATTTGGACTACTGATGAGTGGAAAAATGTTATACAAGTACAGGGTGATCCAAAAGTCAGGAAAAACTTTAAAACTCAATAATATGCACACAAAAGCAGATAAAAAGATTCTGTTTGCACAGAAACGATTGAAATGAAGTCGGATTTTTTTTCCAGGGGAAAAATTAATGATGCTGGATTGTTCGGTTTTTGACCAACAGATGGCGTTGTCAGGTTACACGCATCAACTTATGCAAATTTTCAGACTGTAAAAGATGCCGGATTAACTATCGGCTTTCCTTATTCTGATAATCAAGTTTACTAAGAGGGCCTTCTCGATTAATTACAGCATTTCTATGCCTACAATTTCGTACAGTGTAGATACGTGGTCTCAATTCTAATTGTGAATATACGGTCTCCTTTCTTTCAAGTTTCTATTTTATTAGTGTTACACAGTTTCTAATAAGATATCTATTTAAATTCCATAGATGAAGTATGGTGGCTGTTCCGTTGGGTACACAGGTTTTCTGTAGATCTAAATATTACCTTGAAAAGCACAGTAACCGGCAAGGATTTTGGAGAATATGAATTAAAATTTGAGCAACTAGATACGTCTCCTGTCCCATCCCTGCCACTGGCAATATCAAATCTTAGAACTTGAGAAGCATGAAGACGAGCTTAACATTATCGAGCTACTCTGATTTGTCTTAGAAAACAGAGGTAGTAGATTCTACATAACATTCCTGCATCTCCAGAAGAACTTGAACAGATTCTAGTTAACGTTCTTCCACAGACTTCTTATTTTTCAACCCACTTATCCGTTAGGGAGCAGCAGCCCTCTGTAGGATCTCCAGCGCTCGCGATCTTCCGCCATCAGGCGCATGTAATGATAATACCTGAGCGACTATAACATAATCTCCACGTAATCTAGCCATTGGTCCTAGGTCAGTCCCTTGATGTCTTACTCGCCGGCTTAGAAAATAGCAACTGCTAGGAAGACCCCTTTATGGCATCCGTGTCACGTGGCCATACCAAACTAACTGAGACCTCTCAATGCGTAGAAGCAGCGGCTCAACACTTTAAAACTCCCGAGAGACTGTGCACTTTCAAAGCCTACAACACCTCAAGAATCTCATTTCGCAGAAATATCGGTCATTACCCTAGACACATGACCACGTGAGAATTTAGACAAAGATACGAGGGTTACGGCAACTATTTTTGCTTGTGAGAGTTCGATCGTGGATGGAAAATGTGAAATATACAGACGAAAGGGAAGGAATGGACGAATTGTACGGACATTTAATAACACGACAACATTTTGCTTCTCATGTTTATTAAAGTAGTTGACATAACATTCTAGGTTTCATATACTAGAATCGTTACAGCACATATACCCGCTCTAAAGGGCTCATAGTAGTCCCCTGGAACAGGCATCAACTTGCGACGTTCACGATGTGGGAGGCGCTGAATAATACTATCTGCTTCACCATTTCCCTCACCATGTGTGAATCTGATCATCTCACATAGTGGTCGTGCAATATGTCTCCAAAGCGGTCTGCCGAGGTAATTGAGCAATGAGGGAGGTAAAAAAAAATGCCCGACGAGCTATTTTTACGGAAGAGGAAAGTTTACATCTAGCAGTTGTAGATGTGTTTTTGTATTAGATTATAACTGTCAAATTATAGACAATAGATGTTCATTCGTGTCCCAGACATGTTCGTAGAACCATCTGCCACGTAATGGTTCCTTTACCTTCCGTATGAAGTCAAAATCACATGGAGAAAGGTCCGCAGATTATGGTGGGTGCTCCAGTTCTTCCCATCCCCATCGCGCAGTAGTCGGCGGTTACATCCATCCTGTACGGCAATGGACTAAGAACTGATTTAACATTACTCTCTGTGCAACAACAGGAAATCACAGAGCTATCTGGCGTTGTGAAAACTTACTACGAATGCACGGCTTCCTTGAGACATATGACATTTTGTTATCCCATCTCTTAGCTCTGAGAAAAAAATAGTTGCCTTGACTTATGTCCCAACTCTCGTAGATTTGAAAACGGAGAGCTTGGCTTTTGTTTCTTAGCTTGTGTTTCGTTACCACGGATCGCCACAATTCGCGTCTGACACAACTTGCTGCATCGATCCGAGCATCCAATTCTCTGTCCTGTTGCCCATCACTCGTAAATGCAGTCCAGAGATACTTGAACTTCTCCACCTGTCTCAATGGGGCTCCCCTAACATGGAAAGCGCACTGATAGGCTGTCTTGAAAGGACCAGAACTTGATTCTTAGCCTGACTGATTTTCATCTCAGCCTCTTCACTAAATTGCAAACCAATTTAGTGCGTGTTGAAGGTTAATGCAATAAGTCCCAAGGAGGACAAGATCGTCAGCAAAAAGCAACCTCTCCACTAAGCAATCACCTCTAACACGCTCATCGCCTCGGCTGTCTATAAAAAAACACAGGCCAAAAAATTAACTTTTTAAAAGCTTTTTAAAGTCAAAAGGTGATTCTTATGCTTTTTTTGTGCTGATATGACCTCAGTTACAGATTTCTTGTCTTTCAATGAAATATTTTAAATTATTCAGAGTCTGGGGCCTGATAAATTTCCTTGTGGCCCAAAAATATTGGATACTTTAACATTGCAACCTCTATGTGTATAACTTCGAAACGTTTCGTGATATAAAAAATCTAAAGCAGATTCGATTCAGCACGCTAAAAACCACAAGAATAAGGCAAATTCATTCAAAAAGTTTTTTTCATCGTTCTGTGTAATGAATAAAAGGGAGTGACAATACGCACCCTTGGCAGAATCCAACATTCTCGACTTAATGTTATTTATCCGGACACATCTCAGAACTTCGTACAGAGACATGACAGCAACCAGTAATTGTCTATCCACTCTGTACTCTTGCAACACCCTCCAGAGCTTCTCCCGAAAACTTTCATAGGCTTTTTCGATATTCACAAAGGAAATGTAGACGTCTTTTGCATACTTACAGGGTTTCTCGAAGATTTGCCTGAGAGCGAAAATGTGATCTGTTGTGCCTCGCCAGGTCGGAAACTACGCTGCTCCCTCGACAGTTTGGAGTCTAATATTTCCCGTCTCCTCTTCTAACATAAACTATCCCAGGAATGCTGAGCAAAGAGATACCTCGATAATTGTTGGAATCCTTTCGATCTACCTTTTTAAAGATAGGGACCACGATACCTGTCTGCCATTTCTTAGGGGCCTGGCCAGATAACCAAGCAAATTGACACGCCCGAGTCAGCCACAGGAGACCATCCTGATTCAAGGCCTTTAGCATCTCAGACCGGATTGCATCATCACCTGCAGCTTTACCACTCTTAAGCGATTTAATCGCCCATCTGACTTCTGCTTCGGTGATACTACCGTGACTGTTCTTTGCTCTATGGTGCTTCAGTGGTTGCTGTTACTGGGTTAAGAAGAGATTCAAAGTACTCCGTCCATCTTCCAAACTTTTTCTTATAGATTTCTATGATTTCATATCCAGGCGAATTCAGGAAGATTTACCATCGATGATCCTATACCATGAAATCGATAAATTTGATGATTGTTCGCTATTTATTTTGGGTGGTTTTTTTCACAGATTTTTGTAGATGTAGGCGAGTTTTTTTCTTCCTAGATTTTTGTAGATGTAGATGAGACGATATGCAAATTATTTTTCGATTATACAGCCATACAACCCATCATTTTAAAGCTGCAGTTCTTCTCTTTAAGCTGATGCTAAAAACTTGTTCAAACGCTTTACGTTGTGAAGATAATCAGTTTTGCAAATGTTGTCTATACGCAGTTACTGCAAGAGTTCAAACTTGGTCATAATGCTGCTGAAGCAACTCGAAATGTCATTAAAGCATGGGGTGACGGGATAAATTCTCAACGTATAACGCGCGGATGGTCGCGGAATACCACTCTTGAAAATGAGGTTGGTCGCAGCCGTCCATCGAAAGTTGACGACAACCAATTACAGACATTAATCAAAGCCAACTCGCGTAAATCCACACGAGAAGTTGCCGAAGAGCTCAAAGTAGACCATTCTACAGTCGTTCGCCATTTGAAGCAAACTGGAAAGGTCTATAAAAAGAAGCTCAATTAGTGAGTGCCCAAGTTGCATCAAAAGAAGGCCATGGTGATTGTTTAGCGGTCTGCACTTGGACTCATTCAAGACAGCTTCCTAAATCAGGGTGAACATTAATAACTGCCCGGTCATAACGTTCAATAAATCGACGATGTGCACCAGAAACGTCAGCAAAAACGATCAGCATTAGTAAATCGCAAAGGTTCCATCTTGCACTTTGCAACGGTCACCCGAAACTCTTGATCATCCAGAATACTCACCTGATCTTTTCCCAACTGACTACCACTTTTTTCAAGCACCTCGACAATTTTCTGCGTGGGAGATGCCTCAAAAACTACGATGATGCGAAAACTGCTTTCAAGGAGTTCGTCACCCCTAGAAATCCAGAATTCTACGCCACTGGAATAAATATGCTTGTGTCTCGTTAGCAAAAGTGTGTTGACTCTGCTGGATGTTACTTCGATTAACAAGAAATTAATCCTCCCGAGGAAGGTATAGGAAAGTAGCGGAAGCGCTGAGATCACCTATGTTTACCCTTTTATCTGCACTTTTTAACCCCCTCCCCCATTTTTTTAATCGAATAATTGATTTTCTCGAACGTAGTATTTAAAAAAAGAAAAAGAGCTTTATCTTCTTTCGTTTCTCATCATTTCCGAACGAATGATATATGACATGCCATATGTTGCCATAGTTCTAAAGACCAAGTGACTGCCACCCCCACAACTCCCACCCTATTGGGTCAATTTGGCCCAAACTTAACAGTAATGTTGATCTTACTTAGAGGAATCTGCATACCGAATTCCACTCCTTTATATGCATAAATATGCGTAGACCATTTGGTACCTTCTAATTTTTGCCCCCAAAACTCCGACCCCATTGGGCCAATCAAAACCAAACTAAATACTGAAGATGCACATGCCCATAGTGAGCTACATTCCGAATTTCGACCTTCTACCTCAAAAAATGCGGAAATTATGAAGGGGACGGACAGACGAACATTGTGAAAACAATAAGTAGCTCCATTCTTCCGCTACTTAATAAAGTGTTGTTTGAAACGAGTTATTGCATTTTAAAGTAGTCACTACGTATCGGTCATTAATATTGCACCAACTTAATAATATATCTTGTAGTAAAGATTTTAAATAAAAATTGCTGCTCAGACCGCAATGGTCAGATGATTTTTCAGTGACGTCGTGTACTTCAAACAGGCGCCAACAATTCTTAAATGTGCAAAAAAAAGCAAAACTTTGAATTGTTCTTTCTGTTCTGTAACGTTTTTTTGGATCGGATTTTGCATCACGCATTTTGCAGAATAATCTCCAGCCTTAAAATATTATCATGTTAAAAATTCTAGAGTTACCTCAGGTAGCTCCAGCGAAAGTGATCAGAGGATAAAACTGACCATCCCCATTAATATTTGTGTTTTTCATTGTAAGTAAATTTGTGACTCAATAACATTTTTATAATGGAATTAAAGTTTGCTTTACAACAATCAACAATAGAATGTGTTTTTAGAAAAATTTGTGTACTTTCTCCAATTGAAGACTGATATAAACTTGTGGAAGCAAAAAAAAAAAGAAAAATGGGGAGGGGATCGTCTTGGATTCGGATAAATGCGGTAGTAACTATAAAGTAAATGTTTTTATTTTTGTTTCAAAATGAAAAAAAAAATTATCTAACTGCTACACTTAAAAATATTCTGAATAAGATTCAAACCACTTTGCTAATAAACTGGTTCTATAATGAAAAGGGGAAAAATTAAGTGTGTATGAATTGTATAAAGTGCTTATTTACATAAAAGTTTTATTTATTTGCATTGTTTGCGCAAATAATATATTTAATAAAATATTTCAATAAAATAAAAAAGCAAGCAAAAGGTGGTTTCATGAAAACGTTGTACATGAAAGATTACATGTATGCGTTTGATTTCGTAGATTAGCTTACTTTTTTTCCTCTCAAAGCAAAGGCTTCTCTGCAGACTTTTTTAACGAATGGCAAATGATAAATGCAGCTTGTCAAAATGAATTAATGAATTGCATTCTTCAAACAGATTTTAAATTGTAAAAAAGGAATTGATGCAATGCTTTGATAGGTCTTTTCTTTCATGTCGCTTAGGACAGTGGAGGGGAAAGAATCTAACATATTGTAATAGAGTTTATCGAAGTTGTAATCTCATATAGTTAAAACAAAATAAAAAAAAATCCGATATTATAATTACACTAAAAAAAAAATTAAGAGTGCAATAATTAATGATATTTGTTAACTCTACAGTCTATGTTAGGAATAATCATAAAGGGAAAAATACAAAACAGGTGAGCAGGCGAGTGCGAATATAGATGAAAATAGTTAGAAATTGATAAATATTTCGGAATGTTCGCGTTAATTTTTCAACTTTAAATAATAAACAAGCTAATGCCTAATAACGTTCATTAAAAATAACTATTATATTCAATACCATTCAAGCCGTTAATAAGTATTATAATAGATAGCCAGCTTTTTGAGAAATCGAATTATTGCAAAAGCTTCCGAGTTAATTGTTTGAATGATAATGTACTTGGCATTATATAAAAAGAACATTAACAAAATAGAATGTTAGCTTTTTTCGCTCCATTGTAGCACTTTTAAAATGCTGTAATTAAATTGTCGCTCTTGTAAACATTAATAAATCCATTAACCCATAATAGATACTTTTTAAAGATCGTATACAAAATAAGTACGGATAACTTTATGGACACGGCGTAATTAATATTTTTAAGTAAAAAATAATTTAAAACAGATGGTATTGATTTCCTTTTCACAATTTAGATTACATTTGCTAAGTTAAAAATCGACAATTTTACTTGAATTGATATCGTAAGGAATTTTATAAATCGTTGCTCTTTAATTAGTTAATTTAGCCGAATATGTCAATTGATTTTTTTTTAATGGGAAATTATGTTTTTGTTCAATTTTTTTTTCAATCCCTTTTTGCTGCACCCTGTTCGTAATGTTTACCAAACTCTCCAAATCCCTCGATCACTTTCAAAGCCTTTTTGCCGCCATTGTGCGCTTGCAAAACTCGTCTTGTTTTCGTTGGGTTTGTGTTTCTTCCAGACATTTACTTTATTTTCTTTTTTTCCACTTTTTCTTTTCTTCTTCTGTAGTTTAAGTCTCTATGAAAGAAACCGCACTTAAACTAGATTTGGGATTCGGTGTATCGGGCTTCGGTTTTAATTTGCAATATTCGATTGCTTTTATTATATTTATTTTTTTCTCTAAAACCTTTCGATTGACAATTAAGTGACGCTTTTTTTTCTATTAAATATAATAAATTTTTTATATATATTCATTTCTCCCCTCACTCTCTTTTCCCTATCTTCTGACTGACGAAGCTGGATTTAGCCCACAGCGTCGTTTCAAATTTCTCCAAGTGTCGAGAGAGTTTGTTTGCAGAAGCACCACCAGACGGCAACCGGAGGAAAAAAGGCTTTTTGGTCGACATGGCAACGAAAAGGCGGTCTCTATGAAGCTAGGAGGTGTGTGTTTGTATTCCACATAGGCTGGTTATTTGCACACGAGACCGTTTTCTACCACCCCCTCCCACCTCCTTGCTCCCCCACCTTCCCATCCCGATTGGAGCCATCTTCATATAGCATGGTACTTGACTGACATCGGCTATTATTTCTCCCTGTCCAAGGAAAACATTTAAACATAAAATCTTTCAAAATTAAATAAAAATAAGATTTCAGTCTTGTCTTAATGGAAAGCTAGGCCTCCCGTACTTTCAACTTACCTTCACATACTGCGTCTTTAAATACTGAGAACGGTAGAAGCGGTTGCTCAGGTTTCACGTTCTAAATGTCAAAATATTTTAGCGTGAACCATGGAACTTCTCCAGCTCTTTAATTACACGAAATTAAATAATTTGACTTCTTTAGACAAAAGATTACAAAAATATATATAAAAATTTCATACTAAGAAAATTTATCTGCTACCTGATTTTTAAATGGGTTTTTTTTATTATTATCTACAACAAATTAAGGTTTAAAAATACAATGAAGCTATTAAAAATGCAGGAATATCTCAAAATTTTAAATTAATTTTTTTTTGTAGAAATCAAAAATTTGAATTCTTCCCCAAAACATATTGAGAGATTAAAATTATATTTTGAAGTCACAATATTTTTCTTCTCAAGAAAAACTGCTCTTATTTATAAAGGATCTAGTTATCGTTTTTGATAATTAATTTAATGAACATAAAGATCTATTAGTTATGTCTTTCAACGAGTTGGGTATTTAAAAAGAGTTAGATATCTTTCATAATCTCGAGTTTTATTATATCTTTATAATGCCATGTGTATTTCCAGCATTCATTATATTTGTGCAGCATGATGATTTCATTAAGCTCGCGCAATAACGGTGCAATATGAAGATACCCTTAAGATATTTACGTATTTTTTTTTTTTTTTTACTGGTTCAATAATCAAGTCTGTTTTGAACTTAGGTCCATTGGGGACAACGCTCGAGGTTGGATTTCCTCCCGAGAGTAAACTTGACTTTTATATATAAAAAAATAAGGCATAAAGGACTTTGCTGTTGGCTGATTCCTTAAAGCGTATAAAATATTTGCAAGACATATTAAGACAGAAAAATTCGGGTTATATTCGGATGTGTTCTACTTGATATTGAGAATTTCTTTTAACGCATATATAAAGTGAAAATATTATACATTATTGCTGTATGTTATCTGATATTGCTGTATGTAGATTAAATTGAATATAGGATCTAATATGCAATACGCACTTTAATATGTACTTTCGATGTGCGATATAAGCGGTCTAATAATTTTTTAATCAATCGGAGGCTAAGCTGCTATCTTAATTTGGATGAGCAGCCGTATGTATATTTTTTTTTAATATTTTTATAAATTAAATGATGCCAGAAAATAGTGTGCAACAATGGGCCAATTTCGAAGAAATTTTGATTATTTAATAAATTCCTGGATTGTTTCGTCATTTTTCTGTACTTTATAGAAAATCTTTCAAGGATACAACCTTTTTACTGGTTTGGAGCTTTATTCACTAATCCTCTCAGCTTCCGAATAAAAGTGATAACCAAAGTAAATTAAATTTATTAACACATGGGTTGTTATTCTTTTCATCCCCCAGAGTTCGTTTTAGCCATGAAACCAGGCAAACAAAAGATAAAAATGCCCTGTCCTGAGAATAGAAGAAAACGATGGGAAAAAGCAAGAAGAGATAATGTCAGACATTTTGCTAGGGACGTTTGGCCCTGGCTTCTTTGAGCCCCTGGGCGACTCCAGGCAGAAGGGGGCTTCTCTGCGGCGTCGGTCGTCGGAGGGTCGTCCCGTGGTCCAAGCAGCCAGCGTCGGCCGCCCCTTTGTTGCTCCTCCGGGGATAGGAATCAGGAAAGCAGTGTTCACACCGTTCAAAATAGCTTCTCTCTTTAGGGATCGATTTCTGATGCCGTTAAGCTGCCATTCTCCGAGACAAATCTCATAATGGAAGACCGGACTTTGCAGTGTCTCTTCCCCGTCCCCGAGGGCTCTTTTAACCTCTTTTCCCTTTTTTTCTCTTCTTCTTCCCTCCAAAGGCATTTTCTGGCTTCCTCCCACTACTCTTTCTCAATGGCAGGATAGCCTTTAACGGTGAGCCGCTCATATTTTGACAATACACATCAAAGGGAGAAAGAGGCACAAAACAAAATACCGAATCTTTAAATGGAATGTTATCGATTAGTAGTATTCTTATTGTTGTTGTTCTTGTAGTTTTTCTTGCAGACTGTAAATCAAAGTCAAATCAAATTTAAGCTTAGGTAAACGAGAGTAAGGATGGTATGGCAAGATATTTTTTTACGCTCAATAGTTGTTAAACTAAATTTTATTAATAATTTTTTGTACTATTAAAAATTAAAAGCCCAGATCATATTAACTATTATTTTTAATAACGTTATTTAATTAATCTGTTAAAAAAAGGAAATATTATCTTACCATTATTTCTTTTGCTCTGAACCAAAAATTAATAAAAATCATTTTTAATTTTTATTCCTGCCTAAGTTTGCCTAATTTAAAAATAACTGACCAATGTATCAGTTTGTAACCTTGAACTCATCATAATTGACACACAAATGAGAAGTATTCCAGTTATCCTAGAATTGAAGATTAGTTAAAAATTAAAAATAAGCCATTTAGATCCAAGGAAGGAAGACGTTATTTAATTGCAATATAATGCTGACAACTACAGCAAAGCTTCAAAAGAAGTACCTCTTTAGAAGTGAAATTATGATATTTATGAAAAAAATAAAAATTAAAGCGAATAAACGCAGTTTGTTTTACAACAATAGAAAAGAAAGACCAACTTCATTCAATTTGATTTACAGTCTGCTCGCAATAATTCGTGCTAAAGCTACGGGAAGAGGGTAGGGCTAATATAAAATATATTTAATTTGGTAAAATTAAGATCAGGGATATTTAACTCTGTCTTTTTAATGTTAGGACATATCATGCTGGTTTACTCGTAAACGATGATCTAAGTCGACTAAAGAGATTAGAAAGTAAAATTTATGCACAGAAAGAAAACAAAAATTTTCTCCGGAAATCATTAACCAATCATTAATTTTAAATTTAAATGTGTTCAGTCTCCTTTTAATGGGGAAAATCGTAAAATTAATAAAAACAAAAAAATAAATAATAAATAAAGTCACCAATCTTGAAAAACTATGAAGAAACTGTGAGATGGAAGAAAACTCAAAGGATGTAGTCTATTGAAGATGTTGTTGATAGCAGAAATAAACCCAGTCTATTGAGGATGTAGATGAAGTCTTGTGAAGATAATGTTGATAGTGGAAAACGATAATCTTGAAGGAAGTGTTGGTTTTGAAATACAGATGAAATTTTGAAGAGGGTGATCCAAATATTTGGGATAAAATTTATATAAAAAAACGTTTTCGAGAATATTTCTCATCATCAGTAGGTTTAAACATTTTTGAATGGTGAAAACAGTTGAAATAAGAATTTAACAATTGATATAAAGGTGATGAAGCTAAGTAGGTTGTAATTGTTGGTTATGATTGTTGGCTATTGTATACTAGGGTGATTGTTGTTTAAATGTTGTAGTGTCCATTTATTGTTTATCTCTATTGATGGCTTGGATAAATTTTTGTTATTTGTAATGATATTTATTGTTTCTTTAATTAATCTTTTTTTATAATTTTCTTCTTTTCCAATGATTTTTGTGTTATTCCAATCTGGTGTGTGGTATTCCAACAAAAAACATCCTCAATAGACTGGGTTTATTTCTGCTATCAACAACATCTTCAATAGACTACATCTTTTGAGTTTTCTTCCATCTCACAGTTTCTTCATCGTTTTTCAAGATTGGTGACTTTATTTATTAATTATTTTTTTGTTTTTATTAATTTTACGATTTTCCCCATTAAAAGGAGACTGAACACATTTAAATTTAAAATTAATCATTTAAACTCCTTAGATCAATAATTAACCAATCATGTACGGATAATCGAGAGCAGACTGTGTCTTGATAAATCATTCATTATTTGGTTACTTGAACCTAAGAGTGAATCAGATAATCTGCGTTTCTAATCATACTTCGTATGTAAAAGAACCATGCAATCAGTTAAACGTAAAAACTTTGAAATTTTATTGGAAATATTTTTTTTATTTTAAAATCAGGATATTAGTTATTTAAAAGAAAGAAATTGTTACTCCTAATGTTTGCTAATAACATCAGCCTTAATGAGTAGAAAAACGCATTAAAAACTTCTAGTATGTCCCACTCAAGAGTACAGAAATGTATTTGTCAAGATATAATATTTGGAAACTCATTCTCTGCCATGCCAAACGGAAAGAAAAAACCGTGAGTAATGATCTTTAAACATTATGATAGGTTGGGAAAAAAAAGGAAGGGAAAAAGGAATCCCATCCAAGATGATAACTTCCTGCCCTGATAATGACAGAGACTGGCAAAGTTCTTGTTTCTATGGTGTTATTACATGCAAAATATTTCAACGCTTCTAAAATTTCTAACTCGGAGGACATTTTTTCTCTTTCTCCTCCCTTCTCTCAGCAAATGATACTTTTGCTTGACAATGATCAATGATAAACTTCTGCTGTTGGAATGTTTCCATGTTCAATGCTCTTATTTTCCCGACCAGAAATAAAAAGAAAAAAAAAAGCCGAGAGGGAAAACGAAACAATTTCATAACAAAGTTTTTGACCAATAAATCAAAAAATTAAACCCAACTATACTCCATTACGAATTTTAACCAACTGTATAATTTCCTGTCCTTTATAACAAATATGGAAAGGAACTTCAACAACAGTTGAATTATCGTGTTAAGAGAGTTTCTGATGAAAATGTCGACTGAAGCTGCTAATGTTGCAAGCTATTCTTTGACTTTAATAGAATCCACAGAAGTATTTTAACAATTTAAATCTAAAACGTTTATGATGCTGGTGAGAAAATATTTGACCAAAATTTTGCTTAATCATTTTTTAAGAATTCTGAAGCCCATTTAAAACTTTGAACGATATCTAGAACTTATTAAAATGTGGTTGTCCTTTTTTTTCAGAAAATTATCTTGCCATTCCATTATAAATTTTTGTGATAGAAGCGGCATGGATAGAATCTTGTTAAGTTAATTATTTTAATTTAGAGTGATTAATTAACTTTGAAATTTTGAGCGATAAATGCTTTTAAGGGAACTTTTAAAACGAGTACTTCTGTCGTCAACTTTTCTGTTTAAAATAAATTGGAATTAATGATAAACGAATTTTTAATTATTTTGGTTTATCATCAGTTCTGCAAAACACAATTTAAGATTAAAAACACGTCAAATAAGTTGCCTTAAATATTAAGATCTCTCTATATATATAGAGCATTATAGAGCATTCATGAAAAATTTAAGAATATTCGACCCCCTACTTCTAGGAAGACCCCCTAACTTTTTTGAAGTGAATTGCGTGTAGATGTACAAGAAAAGGAGATCGTGTGAAAAAGGAGGTGGGGAGGAGAGAAAGTGTTTCAAAAATGATTTTTGTGTTCCTTTGGAGGGAGACGAACAATGTGCAACATTCTTTTTTTTTCCGCTTTCCCTCCGAACATTGTTTCTACCTTTTTATGGGAGGATCAGCGAGAGCATTTTCGGGGGTGAAATCGAGTTGTGCGCCCTCCTACGCTCCCACGGAGGAATCTTGCCCTTCAACAAAGGCTACTTGTCCGAAACGTCGACGAAGAAGAAAAATGATTCTAATAATTGGCATGTAGTGGTTGGAGAGCAGACGGCCAATAGGTGGCGGCCAAACGAAACAATGAGTGTGCGGGGGTTCCGCGGCCCCGCTCCGGTGCTCCTCGTGGACACAGAGCCCGAGTATACGCAAACGTTGACATGTGTCTGCCGACCAATTCCCACACGGTGATTGATTTGTTACTGAATTCCGGTGGCGCAATTACACTCACTCAATTCGCTATCCCTCATCCTCCTTTCGTGCTTGCTTCCTTCTCTGGCTTGCTTGCTTGCTTTGCTTTTTTACTGATTCTTCCTTTTAAAAACGCTTAATCAAAACGGAAAATCACTTTTGTCGTTCATCATTCTATAAGTTATTTAAAGAACTGCCTGATTGATTAAACTGTAAATTCTGACAAATCCTCTGTATGTTAGTGTTTAAAAACTTCTGTAGGTCAGTACCTTTAAAACCTCATTCCCTGTTCGATTTTCCTTGCTTTTATCGGAGGGAAATCCTTGTATACAAAATAAATAAAATCAGGAACATTTATGCATATCGCTTTACCTATCTGCATGTCAATTTATTTTATTGTTATTTAGCAAGAGAAAATACAAATTACTTTTTAATACTTTAAATTCTTGAACTAATTATAATTATTTAACACCCTCCTCGTCAAAATATAAGCAATGAAAACTGCTTTATGCATCATGGCAGCTAAAAATTATTTAATATTTCGTAAGATGATTACGATTGGTTACTTTGAGAATTTAAAGTACTTTCTATATATAGAACTTACCCGTCACATGACGGGCTATACTTACTAATTGTGTGGAGGCATTCTCTCTCGGTGGTTACGACTCTACGGAATTGGAACTTAACTAAAAAATCAACACTAATATTTTTCTGTTTATTTAGTTCACAACAATGAGTATTGTCTCACCACAACAATCCCTAGCTTCGGATTGTTGTAACTTTCTTTATTGGCTTCAGTCAGACAGACGAATAGAATTATAACTCTGTCCAACGAAAGAAAAACTGGGCGTGTCCAGTTAAATTGCTAATTTCAATTGTTAAACATTGTTGATTTTATTTAGCAATAGAAATTTAATTAGACACACCCAGTTTTTCTTTCGTTGAACAGCGTATAGTATATTCTGTAGGCAAGAGACGAACGGCAGTGGTACAATAATTTTTAATCATCACACAGCAAAATGGAACGTACAAGTGAAGGTAGTACAACAATGGTAACAAAGCAATATAATCTAACAATGCTCTCATGCATAACATCACAATGTTATCAATAAAAACCTCACATCAACACCCCCCCCTTTAATTCAGAATGTCAATGTAGAATTAATTAACAGAGTCCAAGACTAATTAAATGTTTTTCATGAGCTGATCTTGAAAGTGGTTTGGTAAAAATATCTTGTGTTTGAATATATTGCAAATTAATATCACCACATTGGATCTTGTCTCTGATGTGATGATGTCGGACATCAATGTGCTTTGTTCCAGCACGAAACTTATCACTCTCGGCACAATGTATTGCAGATTTATTATCACAATAAACTAAACACGGTTTTTGATGTTCTCTGCAGTTTAGTTCGCGAATAAGTTTGCAAAGAAGTAAATAATGCTGTGAAGAATAATTTTTGAAAGCACTTTTCACTTAAGCACTTTCGAAAAATTTAAGGAGAAAAATATATAAAAATTGTGGACTCCCCATTTCTATTTGATTTATTTTTCTTATGATGATAATAAAAACGAAGCTCATTTTATTAAACGCAAAAATCTGTATGACTTTCAATATCAGAGAATAGAAACTGACGTACAAAAAGAGTCTATTTAGAGTATAATGCTACCTCAATCTTGCATAATCTAAATTGAAGGAAACCTATAATTAGAAAAGTATACTTTAAATTAGAACAATAACAAATTTCAACTGACAAAATGGAAATACTGTAAAAATTACAGTAACGTTTAAAAATTATATTTTTTATTGTAAATAAATTTTTAAAATTTTTATATTTTAATTTCCATTTTTTCAATTCCTGGCTTGTAATTTTCTATTTTTAAATTATCCTTTACTGCTTAATTTGTTAAAATACGACATTCCATGCAGAAATTATTTAATAGAAAATTCTAAAAAATGCAAGTTCAACCATTAAGCCTATTGAATCGTTATGATAATACACCAAAGATTACAATATAAATGTTTATAAAGCAATACACTAAGTTTAAATTGACCAACTTTTATTTTATTTTGGATTGAATAAAAACTCGAACAAATTTTCCTTGTTCATTTCCTAACTGTTCATTTTCGTTTCGAACATTTAGGTCATCTTACATAGGTAAACATAAGTTAAAGTGTAGAAATTTTTGTTTAAAAATTATTTTAAAAAATAGGTAGTTTTTCTTACTCTGTTTATTTCTAATAAACATTTAAGAAATATATTCGTAATCAGTGAAATTGACATCGAACTGAAGTTGAACATGTCCCTTTTCACTTTATTTTTAAAAGAAATAATTATATATAGTATACTTATGTGTATATCTGTCATTCTAGAGCTGTCTTTTGAAGCAACCGTCTGAACTCAATGCGAATGTGTTCCCGCTTTTCATTTTCATTATTATGAACATTTGCTCATTTTTTAAGTTTTTGATAAGTATGCTTTTATCCTAACCCTAAACCTCGAAGTCTTTTTCTTTGTTTCATTGCCGTATCAGATTTCGAATATTTTATATTTCCTATCAGCCATATGAAAAAAAAGTCCAAGACGACTAAAACCACACCTGCGCAATAATATTGTGAAAAAAAAAGAAGCAAAAGCAATTCTTTCTTTCACGGTGGAAGCAATTATTTATTCATTTTTTTTATTATAAACATGGCAAAAAATGATTTATTTATTCAAATAAATATTTTTTAATGTACCGAAACAGAAGGATCCTACAAGACTACTTAATATTAATGGTGTTCAACGTAATTGTGCTGTAGTCACTCGCCATCTAAATTAATTATTACCTTTTGCCCAGTAATTATGTTGTAACTTAATTACATAATTTAAAAGTTGCAATCTTGGCGTGTTTAAAAATTGGTTAATGGCCAGGAAATCAGTAGCTTTATATATAGAAGAAAAAAAAATCACTGGAGATTCTAGATAAGTCGACAATAAATATACAATTTAGGAAATAAAAATTAAGTTAGAGGTTTATTATCGCTTATTATAAATTTTGCATCTTAAAAATGTCAATGAAAAAAAAAAAGAGAAGGAAAGCATTGAGAAAAAACTTAAAGTAACAAAACTTAATTTTCATGTAATGTTCATTTAGAGACTCGCGTTTTGCAATTTTATTTATTCGCACTATTTAACTCATTCAAATAACGTTCTTCCCCTAAATTTTTTTTGATTCTCGTCTTAACTTTAAATGGATTGCAATTAATTAAAAAAGCATTTCCTTTATTTCGGCGAGTGCCAAAAGTGTCCTTTGCTCGACTCGATGTGTCTCTTGTGTATTACAACATGCTTCAAAACTTTTTTTTCTTTCTTTTTAAACTCTTCAAACGCTAAGAGAATGAAGCTCGTGGGTTCTCATCCTTATAATGGATAAAAGGGATTCTCATTTCAGTGTTATTTACTTTAAGGTTAGAAAGCTACTCCAAAGATAACAGTCGTCTCTCTCTCTCTTTTCCCCCTTCCAGTTGGCCGTCCCCTCCTGCCTCACCTCACAGTTGCCGGCAGATGATTCGTGGCGCCACCGTTGCAAGATAAGGCTGACGGAGGGGGAGACCGACATACACACACAAAGAACCACTTACTGAAATGGAACCAGCACCCACCTGTAAAAATGGCCAAAACATACGCAAAATAATATCACTGGGTTGAGAAATATATCAATTTTGTTTTGAAGTTAATTAGTTAGTTCAGCATCCTTAACCTGAAAACAAAAACTTTAAACAGAAATAAGAGAAAGAAACATTTCCCCATAATAACAACATACGTGTACCTAATAATTAATAATTATTAATAATTAAATATTTTATTTAACTATTTCTTTCTCTTTACTATATTGTTTATCTAGGTTTCGATGACCTTTATTGTTTATCAAAACTTTGAAGGTATAACCTGACTTACCTTATGATATTCACTTATTAATGAGCAGCAGCAAACCAAACAGAAGCACAATAGATAATTGAAATACTGGATGGTAGGTGACCCCCCCGAAGAGGGATTAATGATAAAAAGGAAAACATTAAAAGAAAAAACAAATTAAAACACATTGGCGTCAAAAGATGTCAAAGTCATTATTACAACAGGCAACACGATTATTAAAAATAGACAATTTTAGAAGTAGGATCGACCCAGCAAGGATTTATATCACAACTTTCTTGGTCTTATTATATATAATTGAATGTAATCAATTAACTGAAAAAAGGAGTAGACGATAGCTAAAAATCAAATTAGTAGTCTTTATACAAAAAATTGCAAGAGTTTCAACTATGATTTAGTGTATTTATTGCGTATGTTTTCTCGTGACATTAAATTAATAAACATTAAAATTAATTGAATGGTTTGTATATGTTCATAATTTTTTTTCATTATTAAAAAATTGAAGCTATTAAAATGTATTTCCCAAATTTTCTGAAAGCTATTTAACATTTTATATTTAGAAACGCAAGTCCTTGACGCATAGAGGAAAAAAAGCGCCGGAAAATAATTGTAGTCCACCTGATTGGATTTTTTAAAGAGAAACATTCCATTTATGCTTCCGTAAGATAGAACGTCCCTGAATAAAGATGTTCAAAGATGATTGTTTTAAACATTGTTTTCAATGCTTCCTTCATTTTCACTTTCTTGGTTTAATTTCTTATTTTTTTTAAATAGAAACTCTTTCATTGTATTTTCGATTTCCTATCTTTACCCCTTCCCACCTCCAACTCCCTTCCTCATTAGCCTTCTCTCATTTTGTATCTCCCAGTTTGTTTTCTTTCCTGTCATTATTTTAGCTCACTCCTCTCTCTCTCTCTCTCTCTCTCTCTCTCTCTCTCTCTCTCTCTCTATGAAATCGCCTGAAGAAAACTAATAACGCTACCACGTACGCTTTCGTGTATCTACAGATCATTTCGAAGAGAGAGGTAGAAACTTTTTTTTTTTCTTTTTCTGCTTCATCACCGTGAGGCGGAAGCAGGTGGGCGACCGCGTTTTTCAATCAGGACCAGAGCGCACTCTACCACACGAAACGGAGAACACACACTGCAACAGGATGTAAATAATGCAAAGATTAACGTGTTTTTTTTCCCTTTTCTTTCCTTCGTTTTTCGCTCTTCTTCCCTTTCTTATTAATCAATGCAATGCGTGAAACCCAAAAACACGGTCCCTAGGAACACCCAAGATCTCGTTACAGTTTTCAAAATGTGAGTCGCGAGCGATGTTTTTTGATGGATGATTAAAATAATTTTTTAAATAATAATAAAAAAAATAATGAAAAAAAATGTATAAATGCGCAGATGAGTGCAATACATTAAATTTTTTTTGTCATTAATTTGGATTACAAAAAATGTTCGTTATAATGAATGCGCATCATTATTCCAGTCCCGCCCCTCGAATTTATTTATTTTTTCTCATTTACATAGGGTGAACTTCCTTTCTGTCCACTTAACATTAGATTTAGAGCAGGAGTATACTTTAAAAGCTGGCTCTTGAAGTATCTGGGGCGACACTTATTCAGGGGCACATCGGAAAGCAGTTATCCTTGAGTTGGACAACACCTTCCGTAAAATAAGCAATTATCCTCTACGTAACAGGTGCTGAGCTTGTATGTAGATTAATAGGCAATAAATTATTTAAGTATTGTAAAACTTTAAAAAAAAAAAAGATTTGTGAAATTTAAAGATCAATTGCCTTCAAGTTACTGCTACTTAATTTCAGAATCTAATGCTGAACTCTATTCGACTTCTTAATTGACACTTTACGAGGCACCATACAATGAATATTATATCTTAATTAGAAATAAAAATATGGTGAGCATTTAAAAAATTAACTGAAGACTGTGAAACGGAGACATTATGATAATGTGAATCTTCTTGAAAAAGAATATCTAAAGCATCCATTTAAAAACGCGACTGGGATTTAAAATTTTTGAATATTTTCTAATTATTATTTAAAAAGAAAAGCTTTAAGAATAAATTGTAAATTTTCAATCATTTCCCTTTTTCTGCCCTTTCTTCTTATTAGAGAGTTTTAAATTCCTATTGGAAGGAGGAGTGAAGTTCTTGCGCGAACACTGACCCATTTTTGATGGCAATTAATGAACTCTGCCCCTTATGCAATAGTTAAAAATTTCCAATGTCCGTAATGGATTTTAAAGCTTTTTTTTTTTTGTTTTGTTTTTGCATGTTTATAGGAAGTAGCAAAGCAGCCACATTTCGAATTTTATTTGTGCAAATCACAAGTTAGCTTTCATTTATGAAGTGGAGGAAACCTCAATTATTTTCAAAGTTTATCTTTATTTTCGTTAATGATGTCTTTAAATTTTAAAATCTACGGCATCTAACACTTCTTCCCCTCCCGTTCGTGATATAATAAAATTAAATTTAATAAATGGCTTATTCCTTCTTTAATATTCGTCAAATTGTTTATGACCCATAAAATTCTGAATATTAAGCGGTTGGTAAACGAATTTTGAATACGACTTATATGTGAATAATTTTGTTTTTCTTTTCAAATTTTCGATAATATTTTTACTGATAATTTTCTTTTTAATAAACTATTCGCATATAAAAACCAAAATTTTTAAAACTTTATACACAGTTAAGAACACTTACATTTATGTATAGAAAACGTCTTTTAAACGAAACACATGTGCTCTAGTTTCATGTCTTTTTTTTTTTTTTATCCCAAATGTATTAACCTAAGGGAAAAACGGATATTCTGGATAAGCTATAAAATACATTTGTGTGCAAACAGTTATATATTGAAAATATTCAGAAAAATGGGTCAATACTTTCCAACATACTCCGATTTTTTCCCCCTTAAAGTAATCCTACTTTCCAAGAGACTGGTTTCCGTTTAAGTTTCTGCTATTTATTTTCCTTCCTCTAATAATTATTAATTAAATATTCAGTTTCTCCAGAAAGAAAAACAAATAGATATAAAAACAGCACGAAAAAAGTGCCAGTAATTAAGAGATCATCACCTTTAGTCTTTCTCAAATTAATCCCATTAGCATATTCATGCATAAAATATATTCATCTGCTAATGATAAAATTATCATCGGATACAATTTTCATTACGTGAAATAACAACATTAGATAGTTTCATAATACTATTAATACTAAACAATTTTCATAAATTATTCCCATTGACATGCGATAGAGTAAGAGACTAAACTACATCAGGGTTTCGTGCAAAGGGGCTATAAATAAAAAATGAAACTATAAAGTTCATGTTCTGATCGCATTTAGGTATTGTGTTAAAAATATCAATGTTTGTTTGTTTGCCTATAGGTGACGTGAAATTGCGTAGGAGTAAACACTTATTGTCGATGTCTGTCTGTGATAGTAAAATGGTGTCGGCGCTTTAATGCCATAATAAAAAAAAAATCTAATCAATAGTTCTGACATCGAATTTCATACGCAGTATTTTTCGAATTAGATAATTACTCTGTAAACTAGGCTAAAATACAAAGCACGCCGATTTTGAATCATTTTTAGATTTATAAAATTATGATTTATAAGATTTACTTAATTCGTTTACTTTCATGTTGGTGAAAATGTTAGACCATTAATGAACAACATACGAAAATATTGTTAATACATATATATTAAAATTTATATATTTACATCTTAGCTAAATTTTTTTGACACAATAAAGATTGAAAAATCATGAAATAATGCTGTATTTACACGCTTCTCTTACTGTTTCAAAAATATGGTTGCATTTGATGTTGCATAACCATCCTCTAAATAACAGGAAATCCGTCATTAAAAATATGACTTTCAATACATAATAGTTAGAACGAACGATATGCAACGAAATGAGTATTTTAAATGAATATTAACACTTAATAAATCTCTTATGACTCGATAAGTAATTAGTGTTTTAGTATTAAAGAATTGTCGACCATAATAGAGTATTTTTTGAATTAATATATTTAATAGCAAAAGTTCCACAAAAGATGTTTTTATAAGATATTATGCCGATATGTTTTGGTTAAATAATACAAAAAGTTGTTTTTATTAATAATGAAGGACATACGTATCTAAAAAATTGAAATTGTTCGTTAACAAACTGAACATTTGCCTTGACAAGGTTGTAAAATCGGGATGCGTCGTCATGATATTTTATAAGAGAGTGTTTTAAGAAAACTTCGCTAACCTAAATTTTTTTATGCTCCGAAATTTTATATTTACCCCTTAAAATATCTATTAGATTATTTGAGTTATTTCCCGATTAAAGTTTCTTGATTGTTCAAAAGCTTTTCTGAATAACCTTGAAATTAAGGAAGGTAAGGAAAAATTTTTCTTTAATAGTATTTTGATAGGCGGATTTAGAGCTTTGGAGGCTTGTTTTTTATTGAGTACAGTAGTTATGAAATTGCTGTGTCAATTTCCTAGAAACGTCTACATACTGTATATTTAAATCACCTGTAAAATCTCGTTGCATCAAGCATTTCTTGACATATAATAAATATTCTGTTCATAAATGTCTGATTAAATTAGCGATTGAACAAACGAGATGGTAGTCCGAGGATGTTAGATAGGTCCAAATTACGCAGGAAAAAGAGGTTGCAATTCAGCATGCTCTTTTTTTTATTTTTCTTTAATCCGAAATGCAGAATTGGAATAGTCTTTGCTATCTTTTTATCACAACGCATATCCTCTGTTTTGATAAGAAAAAATCAGCAATGATTGCACTTACATCGAAAAAGAAAGTGCTGAATGACCTGGGTCAGTTATTGCTTTTGACTAAGGGAAAAAAGTTAAAATGGATATCATTTTTAATCGCAAATCGCACTTAACAATTTGCTTGAAGAAAAAATGGTCGCATTCAAATTATTTAAAACGTTCGGATGACGTCTGATTACTTTGCAGGCGTATTACGAGAAAAATTATTGTCAATTTTAAAGCTCAAATGCAAAGCTCAAATTTTAAATTTTTACGAGAATTTGCAAATGCTTGTCGAAAGATCAACTTCGATAGAACATTTGCACATAATGTTGCAGGATTTATTATTATGGTTTGTATCGAGGGTCGTACAAACACAGTTGAACACCTTTCGCAGCACAGAGATGGCGCAAAAACAGAGCGAAATTTTACGCACGATATACATATATACATTTTAAAGCATGTAAACTAAAAGGTCAATAATAGAAAGGAAACAACATTTTGAATATACACCCCACTTCTGTGCTATAAATGTGAGCCAAAAGTAGGCTTCAGTTGTTTCACTATTAATTTCACGTTTTTTTATTTTTTTACGTGAGCACTGGCAGACAATTTAAATCAAGAGCAAAGAAAGTAGATAAATACTAAGCTAAATCAGTATATGATTATAACAAATAAATGTAATAAAATGTTTTTAACACTGTAAAGTGCATACCTACGAAGTGTAGGCCTACTTTTGGGCCAAACTATATATTCTGTTTCACTTGTAGACTGTAAGACTATGAAGATGGTGTTAACCGAAACGCGTTGGCCTAATAAATACTCTACCATATTGTTTATTCAAGAAGTCGTTTCCTTGTTATAAGTTAAATATTTAATTAATACGTTAGCCAAATGAATTTTTGAATATGCTATTGTCATTTGGTCTTCTTATCATAGTAAAATGCTGCTCTACTTGGAAAAAGTAGAAAAACATTTGTTGAGGTGGGCCCGTTAAGGTCGTACATGTTGGCAAAAAAAGGAGTCTAAAATTAAGCAAGGAAAAAATATATAATGTTTATGCTTTGCATATCCTGTTTTTATGCTTGCCATCATTCCGTGATGGTGTTGCAATTTTCACAAACTGCAGTGCACATTTTGTTTGTATTTTTGCCGACACAATTCGTAGCGCGATCAAGGGGTAATAATAGCTTATTATTAAGTATCAGAAGATGGTTGCTTCTGCTATGTCCGTATGTGAATTGAATTTCTGAAAGCGTACGAAACAATTTTCCAAATATCTTCTCACCAATCAATAAATATGAATCGGGGATTGTGAGAGTTTGAAGGTGGTCGAAAATCCAAAGTGACATACATATTATGTATTTAAATAATAGCATGAACTTAAGTTTATTACTTTTTTATTATATTAGAAAATCTATCCATAACTTCTAAAATTGTATACGTTAAATGAATGTTGCTAGTGAAGCCAGTTTAAACAAAAATATAGTTTTTTATACTTTTACGGTATTGCTTGATGCAGACACTGAAGTACGTTCCTTCTACCACAAATATGTTCTTCATATTTCTCTGGTTTTCATGGATGTGATTTTTTTTTCTATGAAAGTCCTCAATTTCCGTTATTTCAAGATGTCTTCCAAATTTTTCCTACGGATATAGACGGAAGAATAAGAAATTTGCATGCCTTGAGATCTCAATATAACATTTTCTATGCATGGAAGAATGTAGTGCAATGCACTGCAACATAATTTAAGATCGTTCAAAAATATTAATGAATTATATTGCAGACTTAAATGCAATAAAAGTATAGCTGGAATTTACTATAACATTTGAATATCACATATAAAGCTGGTATATAGCATTCTATACAGTTACAATATAAAAAACATATTATTCCTTCCGGGCTGAACTTTGCGCACAGAGAGAAAATTGAAAACTGCTTGTTGAATAAGATCACATAAGTTCAGCTAATCCAGTTGAATGAAACTGCTTGTGGAGTTCAATAAATGTTATAAAACTTGGTAGAAATTGTGGGCTAGAATTGCCGGTTACATGGTCAAGAATCAAGAAAAATCAAGAAACCCAAATTGTAATCCGAGTAATCCAGTAAAATTATGAATTTCGTGATTATGAATTCAATAAGCAGGAATCTCTTGAGATTGGTAACTACCGTAAAATGAAATAAAAGCTTTGAGATAAGAATTTTATATTGTTTGTAAATGTAAAATAATGAAATCGGTTACAAATCACTTGAAAGATACATTGAGATATCTATGTAAGATAAACGCATTATAAGAGGAAAGATTGTATTCTTCAAGTCTGTTAGGAAAATCTCGCAATGTGGATCTATGACGATAAAATTTTCAACAAAAATATAAAGACTAGCTGATAGTTTTTTTGACGTTGCTCGGACTGTTTGTTCGATGACATTTTGCAATATCCGAATTTGAATGTATGTATGAACACATGAAAAATCCTTAGTATTAACACAGTAAATATTCACTTTGGAAAAACGAAAGAAAAATGCTCATACTGGAATTTTATGTACAATTGGGTTTTGGCCAGGAAAATTCGACATTGCATTCTTAACTTTTTTATAATACATGTATAAAAGAAATGATATGAGTATTGAATTATTTCTGTCCATACTTCATACATAGATTGAGAGCGCTACGGAACTAAGTTTACAGCCCCATCAACATCCCTCTTCAACATGTAATTGTTTCAGTATAGATGTATTCAGTCACAGAACGTAGAATCTTGTCCAGAATGTGATTGTTCATATTGACAATATTAGTTTTACCAGCAGGGCTTGCCCTCTCACACAATAAGTTGTTATCTTTATAATTTTTAATATAATTAGAAAAACAAAACTTCTCTGAAGGAAGTTACTACATTAGAAACACCATATGAAATATAAATTTTTCTCCAGTTATTGGCTCATTAGGGAAAGTACGCCTTCAAAATTATATTCTCTTATTTGTTTAAAAATATTTTCTTATATTCTCCAACATTGGTGATTTTTATTTATTTATTTATGTATTTATTTATTTATAATTAAACGGTGAATCATTACAGCAAGCATCGTAGCTGACGAAAAAGATGGCCAGGTCATGTCTTCTTCATCTATGGGCCAGGTGACTTTTCAGGGCCGGCGCCTGTCTCTTTCTACGACAAGCATTAATTTCATCAACCATTGTTGATGCAACATACAAACACGACCAGCCGATTGTTGACGCAATTACGATCGGCTGATTGTTCGCACATGCAAGCAAGCAAACATAAACCAAGTCTATTTCATACATATAGATTATTAATTTCTATGTTTTTGAGACACTTATCTCCAGTTTTGGATTTTTTCCATCATTGTGGTAGTATTATCCAGCAGTGTGTTAAATTTCAACTTTATAACATACTTCCAAGTTGCATTTTAAAACCGGACAAACATACAAACAGTGTGCTTTAAATGTATAGATGATAAAATTTTCTGTTATATCCAAGGATCTTGAAATTGTGCAATTGGACTGAGAGCAAATGCTGTAAGTTTATGTAAACTCCGGATGACAATTTACGGTGATGTTAAGCAGATTCTGCAGTTTTCCTGCTTAGACGGACAGAATTTTTCTGATCAATCAGCCATTAAGAAGACCAACAGCTAATGCCCTTATTCGCCATCTTTTTTTTCATTTATGCGATTTTACATGAGCACAAAAAAACTTTAGAAAAGTACTAAACCAAATAACTAACTTTTTAAAGTAACTTTTCAAATTAAGAAATAGTTGTAACAATCTAACATTATCGTTCATATTTTCGAAGTAAATTTCATCATTCTTCTCTTGTATAAGGTATTGACGTCAATATTAGCACATTGTACTGTACGTAATTGGGTGATTAAGAGTCTCTTGGCTCTGTCGAAAACTGTAAATTTATTATAAGAAAAACTTAGGAGTATTTTCTAAACATTTTGATTAGAATAAAATTTTATAGAATAACTCAAGAATGTTCAGTGAGGGTTTTATCCTACGGCACACTTCAGATGTTCAAATAATTGACGAAAAATAGGAAAGAAATTGGCGCAATTGGTTAGCGCGTTGGCAAAGGTTCCTGGTTCGAATCCAGGCTGTGGAATTTTCTTTCCTATTTTTCATCAATTATTTAAAATTTTATAGTCTAGGTTTTCCAGGAATTTGGTACTGAAGTTCGTAGATGTATATGGTAAACATATATTGAAGATATTCATGATGACTACCATTGAAGATATTCATGACGTAATATAAATGACTTTACAGAAGACTTAAAACTTTAAGAGGATAGTAACTTATATGCAGATAAATCTTCTTATAAAATTTGGAGATAAGTGAAATGAAAAAAACTCTTTATTTTAAAATTACATTCGAAGTCGTTAACTGTTTGTGTTCTTAGGTATTAATTTCCTATTTATTATGTGTATATCTTTTGGAATATATTTTCTGTGATTACGCTGATACTGTAAATATTATGCTGAAGGATCAAAGTTCATCATACCATTTATAGTGTTTTTTTCCCCGATTTAAATTTAACACTGGAATTATTTTCAAGACCGTACGTCATGTGTCAATTAAAAACAATGATGTATGAAAATCTTCATCGTTATGCTTGTTGGGGTCAATGAAAAGATAAAATGGGGAAAGCTGTTTATACGACATGGGAACATTAATTCTGAAAAACGGCTGTGATTCAGTAGAATGTCGGCCGAGGGCACTTCTAACTACTTGAGTAAGCGAACGAAATTGCTACTGATCCGTACAAGTGACGACCGTAATCCACCCATTTGTCAGCTTTCAGCCGCTACTCAGGGTTGGTGGAACCCCTTCCCCCCACATTTACCCCACTCCTACCCTCCTTTTTCTCTCACCTCTTCTGTCTTTTTCCCTTCCAACGACGACTCTTCTTCCCGTCCAAAATGAAGGAAAACCCTTATCGCCACGTTTCTTCTTGTCGTTATCGGTGTCGATCTCTTCGACGCTATTCGCCTCGCCACTGCATCTCGTTCAATCAAATCGAATTCAAGAGAGAAAGAGAAAAAAAGGAGTAAAAAAACCCTTTCATTTAAAGAAAAAAAAATATCCCACTTCCCTTCCCTTTTGAATTAGTCAATGGAGTTTAGGTGTAATCATGGTACGTTTGTTTCAGAAATAAGTTGCCTTCCACCACCGTTTCGTGGCGTTTGAGCACTGACGAAAAAGTCAGTGGCGATGAAAAGAGATCCAGGTAGAGAAGGAACACGAATTGTTGTTAGAATTAACTGCTCTTGTAAACAAGGATTTCCCATCATACATCACTGTCAGCAACCCTGCCGCCACCGCCATTCACGGCTCCCAGGCGAATCGGTTCTGCCCTCCGCCGACCACCTGCTCAACTAGGACTACACTCTACCTCCTCTATGTTGACATGTCTATCAGTTACCAAAAACCGTACACGTTTACGATCTCAACAAAAACCTTAGCTTTCGTCCTCCCTAAACGAAAATAAGTCAACACATTCATGTACTTATTCTGTTTTCATGGTCAGACTACTTAAAAAAAGATTCTATTGCAATGAAATCGAGTGTAGTTGGTAAAGTAGTAGTCTCTCTCTTCTAACTGCTACAGTTTTAATCAATTTTAATGGCTTCTGTTTTATATAGGCTACCATATATTTTGTGTTTAATGGGTAATGTAGGTTATGATTAGCATTCGGTGTGAACATTTTAAACCGGTTCGAACGAGGACGGACGATCATGAATCTGCAAATGCTTTCAAGGAGTGAAAATATTTTTTTGCTCATTCCTGTTAAAACAGAGCATGTTTACCACCTTATGAAACCGGTTATTTCACTATAGAAAAATTTAATGCACGATTTATGTAAATGAAATCTTAATTAATTACAATGAAATTTGAAGAGAAAGTGAGTGACAAAATAAATTACAAGATTGTTAAAAATAGTGCTCATAATAATTAAGAGAACGGGACCAATTAATCTTTATTTGCATTTACTTTTGAAATTGCGCTCTTATGAAGTTTTTCTTAAAACACTAATCATTTACCATCCTTATTAATTGATATATTTAAATTTACTAATTTAGATATGACAAATTTGAATAGCTTTTTAACAAATCTTTTCCATAAAGAAATCAATTAAAAAAAACCCACACAAACAATAACGCATTTCTTCTGATTTATTTATTAATCTTGCGTTTCACTGTCTCAGTATTACTTGCAATAAAGAAACCACGAATCCAGAGAGGTAGCCAATGATTACAAATAGAATCCAATCTGAGTCCAAATAGTTTCCAATTTTCGTTCATTCTATCAACATCGCTTCCTCGAATCAAAACCCTTTAGCAAACGGATTTTGGGCTGTGGCTGTTCGCTGCCCCTGCAAATGAAAGAATTTTTTTCTTTTTTTATCTTTTTTTTTTCCTTTTCTTTTTCTCCCGTGGAATACTAATGAGGTGACAGACAGAGATGCCAGTGTGCCTTGCGAATCGAGAAGAAATCTTTCCCATAAGGCGACGATTCGATGATTTCCATTAGAAACGCATTTTGCTGCTTCCGATGAATATCAAAACGACAGCAAAACCATCATTTTGCGGTTTAATTTTAATTTAAATTAAACTAAAGAGAATCACTTGCTGAAATTTGCCAGTATAGAGCTGGTTCTTATAATGAGGAAAAAAGTTTTTGGACTTGAAAGCAGCTCTGATTAAGTTTCTAATAAAAAAAAGTTAGATTTTTTTTTTTTTTATGAAAGATTCCAATTGTATATAGAGATGAAAATAGGATACGAGGTTCATATCTTTAAACAAGTCAGTTTAGAGACAACTGATATTTAAGTTTGTGTTATTATCTAAATAATAAATACTGTACTAAGTAATATAGTGAAATTTCGAATACTACCGAGCTGCTTATCCTCATAAAAAATACTATCCATTGGCAATGATTTATTTAAATGAATCATGATATTTCCTGAATTTGATTTCCTTAATCAGAAATTACAATCACTGGAAGTGCAATGAGCCCCAGTATCGTTACCGAAATAAATTATGATTAATTTATTATGAGGTCCTGCAGCGAATAGGATTGCTGAATGGGTTCGACTGAAACATCTGTTTGCATTATTACACATTTTAGTTATTACAATACTGCAGCAAGAAATTTTTTTCTGTTCTTGACTTTGTCTGTTAACTCTTGTCTCAAAACTAAATTTGAAAAAATACATTTCCGAAAGACATATATATTATTTAGAAATATCATAATAAGGCAAAATACTTCAAGTTTGATGCACCTTATAATCTAATACTACTAATGGCTATCGCAAACGTTCTGGCAGTTGAGAACTAGATAGAGCAGAAGGTGTTCTCTGTGTTCAAGTTCAACGAAGTCAAGTCTGCGACATGTTGAAACTTTCTCACTCAGTATCGCCTGGAACCTCTCAATAGGTCTACAACTAATTAGTGCCATTAAGTTCATCAATACAAGTTTTCCAATTGCGCATTCTTTTCTACAAACTGAATTACCTTCGCATTTCCGCAGTGACGCCAGAGAAGATACATGGCACACGGCAGGCAATTGAATACAGGCAATTGGAAACATCAGCCAAATCGGAGCTCTGAGATTAAACTTGATGCGTTTTGGTAGTCCATGACATTTTAAACATTATGTATGCCATCTTTCTCAATGATTATTAAAAGTTTTTTAGACTTCAAAGACTCTTTGTGAAACTCCACTGTTCTCGCTATAGAGTCACCAAAAATATGTATGCACACTTTAACAGATGCTATCTATGTATTTTTTTTCGAAATTGGTTTGAATTACGGTGATACTGTGTAGCACATGTCTGATGTTTTCTTTCAACAAGATGACGTACCATCACACTGTCATCGAGACGTGCAAGATTACTTGGATAAGAATTTGCGAGGACACTGGATAGAGTGAACTGAGTTTCCCTCAGGTTCTTCTGATTTTAACACCTTCAGTCTTTTATACATGGTCCCTAAAGAAGACCAGAAAACCGGCGACCCTTCGGGTAGCAATTGAAATGGCATGTGCAGCAATCTCACTAGAAACTTTGGTCAAAGTTGTAAATGTAAGCTAATGGCAACCAGTTGTCAAAGGTAGCTCACATTCATCTCGTGAAGTCTGCATAAGTTTAATATTAATGCATATCTATCTTCCTTTCATATACGAGGATAGTTCAAAAGGTTCTCAGAATAATGTTGGTATGGAGTCCCCTGACAGATATTAACTTACTGAAATTAGTTCTTTTACCGCAGGAAACATCCAGAAATCACATGGGGCTAAGTCTATGAGTTCGATGTTCATTTTCGGCTATTGTTCTCTTCGTTATGTTAGCAGTGTCAACAACTCTTAGAAAGCAAACCTTACAACTGAAACGTCATACATTGTCACCCGAGGCCTACGAGATAACAAGGCCTGGAAGCGAAAAAGTCACCTGACCATCGGGGTGCTAGCAACAATCCAATCTTCATTGTTTCCAACAAACGAAAAAATACCAATTGTTAATATCCAAGATGAGACAATAAAGGTTGGATTGTTGCTAGCACCCCGATGGTCAGGTGACTTTTCCGCTTCCAGGCCTTGTTATCTCGTAGGCCTCGTTGTCACCTCCTTATAAGTCGACCAAATTTAAGGCTTATTATTGGTAGAAATACGCTTAACAATGGTCGAATTATGATGTAACAATGTCTGACGTTTCAGTTGTAAGGCTTTCTTTCTAAGAGGTGCTTGCAGTGTCCGCCGGCGCGTTGTCCTGGTGCAGAATGAATCCTTGCTCTGCAAAGTGAAGTCTCTTTCGGCGAATTTAGCGAAAGAGATTGTTTTTGACGGCGTGCTGCAGTTTTCCGAAGCCTAACGTTAAATTTTATTCCGCATCTCTGCTCATTTTTTCTGTTTACTTCATAGAGCTCCATTTTTACATTATGACAGCAGATCAAGCGCAACAAGCTCGTGCTTCGTTGCCTAGCAATCTAACAATAAATCATACGACAGCGCCTAAAGATACATACAAGATTGGATATACTTAAATATAAGCATGTAGGAGCATTAGTCTGAGAAATTTTTGATATACGTACTGTATATAAAGATGAAAGCTTGTTCGTGAGTTTGTTTATTTCTTAGATAGTTTTATTCTGATCTTGATGAAATTCTTCACATTTGATCTTCAAAACAAGAGGAAGGCCACTGTCTAAATGAGATTTAGAAAAAATAATTATCGATAATAATCGATATTCAAATTGATGCCAGGGTATACTATAGCCCATCCGGCCTAAGTTTGCTCGAAATGTGATGGGCTTTTCAATTGTCGGACATTGTTACAACAAAAATTAAACAATACATAACAATTAACATGTCCATCACATTTCGCGCAAACTAATGCTGGATGAACTATAATAGGAGGTATCTCATCAACCATATATATACGGAGCAACCATGTATATGTGATGACCAACAATGCAAGGCAAAGTTTGTGCAATAATAAAACAGTTCATAGTAACAAGCAAACTAAGTAGAGAAATCACAATTCCACAAATGAGATTTTTATTCTGGAGCCACCGATGTACATTTCGAAGACCCTGTCCTCTTCATCGGTGTATCGTTGACACGCCGAAGAAGAGGACAGGGTCTTCGAAATGTACATCCGTGGCTCCAGAATAATTTCATTTGTGAATTTGGTTTCTCTTCTTATTTTGTTTGTTACTATCGTTTGTCCACAGTTTTTGGCATTATACCATTAGTTCTATCAAAACAGTTCAGAACAGTTCTATCAGAAACCATTAGTTTCTAAAACAGTTCGTGTTTACATCAAAAATGGTGATAACAACACAAAATTCTAAAAATGATACGTAATACATATAAAAATTAGAGAAAACGTACCAGGTTCGATCAATCAAATAGTTATATATAACGTTCATTAAGATATGTAAATTAATTTCTAGACTGAAATATGTAAATTAATTTCATTTTTTTTCCATTAATATCATGATTGCTTTACGGTAATGTAAATTTCATTAATAAAAATATTTTGAGGACACACAAATTATATGCTTACTTCGAGGACCACCCTCTTATAAAATGTAATGTTCTTCGTTATTTCTAATTGCCTGGTCATAATTTCAACTTTCGCTTAATGGTCGTGACCATACAGCTGGAAAGGTCTTCCTCTTCTGAGTGAGAAGCCGTCGGAATTTGTAACAATATATAGAATTCCTATCGTTCGGGTTTTTCTTAGAATTGATAGGTCTTAGAACTTAATTTTTTTTGAAAATCTTTAAAAATGAGCAGTACTGGAGATGATGGAGAGTTAGCAGACAATTGAGAAACAGTGAAAAGGTGGCAGAGGAAGCAGGGTCTTCGCTCGGCGCTGTATCAGTTTCCCCAGCACACTACTGCAACTGAGCAAATGGTGAGTGACCCAGAGGTCATGAAATTCCAAGATTTTCTAAAACCTTGGTAGAGCAAACTATAACGGATGAATATGGGTATCCATTGTAATCGTCGAAGTTCATCACAGCAGAGCGAGTTTACATCTAAAGTAAGATTACGTGGCCAAGAAATTATTTAAGCTAGCTGTGTCTTAGTTGGAGAGAGCCATCCATTGGGAGCATTTTAAAAGAATACTTCTCGGTTTTTCAATATAAATTTTTACGCTTTTTCATGCGTTCATTTTTACTGTATATTCACTCAGATATTGCAAATTTCATCAAAAGAGCCCGAGCAACGCCAGGGAAATCAGCTATATACAGGGTGCATCTAAACCCCTGTTACAAACTTCTGGTGGTGATTGCCCACAGCGAGATGAAAACAAAAGTTCATATAAACATGGTTCGGATAACGAACCGTTTATGAGATTTCCGCAGTTAAAATTGAAGTTTCAGCAGCTGGTTTTTCTACTCTGTGGATGGCAAGTGACATGGCAAGACGGTGGATAGAAAGACAGGGTCCTGTCGCATGGCCACCATGGTCCCCGGATCTAAATCCTCTCAACTTTTACGTACGGAGTCACATGAAAGACCAAGTGTATGCCACAACTGTCCAGGCGGTTGATGAGCTTTGGAACCGTATTGAGAATACTTTCAGCGCAGCAAGAGACAGCCCATGGACCCTCGAACGAGTACGCCAGTCGATGTTTCGTCGCCTCATTGCGTGTGTTGCCTCCCACGGTCGTAATTTTGAACATTTGTTGTAGCTTCTCCGCATGTTACCTGCCATCCACAGAGTACAAAACCGGCTGCTGAAATTTCACTTTTAACTGCGGAAATCTTATCAACGGTTCGACTAACGAACCATGTTTATAGAAACTTTTGTTTTTATCTCGTTGTGGAGAATCACCACCAGAAGTTTGACAGGGGTTTAGATACACTCTGTATATAGAGGAAAGAGGCCAAAAGAGGGCCCCCATTTTGTTTTTGACATGCACAGCAAAACTAGGAAGTAAAAAAACATTGAAAAAAATGTGGAACACATACCTAGTTAAGTTTTTTAAAAGGTCTCACTATTACAAACACTATAAAATAAATCAATTTTAAAAAAATAATTTCCAAAACATTACTCTTTTACTATTTAAAAAAAAATGCTCCTAAAGCGGGCCCCCTAATTTCATGAATAAATTTAAAAGGAGAATATAAATATTGAATGAAAGAGAAGCATATATTTCTTATAAAATAATCATAAATAGCAAATTAAATTTTTTTAATGAAATATCAGGTGTATCTTAGATTTTTAAAAAAAAATAGAGGCAGATTTTGTAGTGTAAAATATTAGAATATCTTTGCAATGTAAATCTTGGATCCTACAACAGAATTCTAAGAAGATGAGAATAAGTAATCGAAAAAATAACAGGAATCGTTTATGAATAGCGTGGAGGCTCATATTAGGAACTCTTCATATATTTTTTTAAATTAATATTTTTTTAATAACTATGCGTTTAACTACTTAAAAATTACACTTATATGTCGCTACTATAATAAGGAATAAATAGGTATAACAATTAAATCACTTTCAAAAACCTGGCACAAAATACGTGAAACTAAGGAGCATAAAAAAGTTCCGATATTCACAAAAAACAATATGTCTCCATCGAAAAAGATCAGATTGAGTAAACAGTTTGGGCGCTCCAGTAGGCAGTTGCATAAGCTACTACTTTCTTTGCTGTATCTTGCTGTAGC
The DNA here is from genome assembly GCA_023313115.1 of Rhysida immarginata. Taxonomy (NCBI): domain Eukaryota; kingdom Metazoa; phylum Arthropoda; class Chilopoda; order Scolopendromorpha; family Scolopendridae; genus Rhysida; species Rhysida immarginata. The sequence goes on from JAHWFO010001556.1 coordinate 311,653, forward strand.
ATCATACAGAGCAGAAATTGAGGGGGCCCTCTTTTGTCACTTTCCTCTATTTTTTTGGAGGACTCTATATAGGTCTCTATATAGGTTAAAATTCTACAGATGATAAAACATCAATGGAACCAAAGGTCGGTAAAGCATATTTTATGACCTTGAACAAGTAATATATGTGAGAAATGTTTTTGAAAGCTGCTTTCGATTTCAGAGCAAACAATTTTTTATTTATAAACAATTTAAACTTCATAACAATAACTTAAAGTTCAAAGTGGGGACCACCAGTCTCAATATAAGTATTATAATGAAATTTTGCTGCACTCTTTCAAATTTCACTTGTCTTTTGTACAAGCAGGTAGGCAGTTTGGAACCTGGCAAGCAGTGTCGCATCAGATTCTACTGGCCTTCATAATCCATGACTCGATCTGTCCCCATAGGATAAAATCCGCAGGAGTGAGATCGCGATCGTGCTGGTTCTGGGACAGAACCTTCTCTTCCAATCCAATGATTAAGAAATCTGCTGTCCAGTTGCTCACAGACATCAACATCGAAGTGAGCAGGCGCACCGTTATACTGCAGCCACATCCTCTCACGGACAAAACTTACAGTGTCCAACAGCTCTGGCAGCTGGTCGCAGTTGAACCCAGATAACGTGGCCCATTCAAAAGTGGCGGCAGGAGGTAAATCGTATTAGGTGATCCTGTACAATTGCAGCCTACAAGTTGAATCGTTTGCTAGGAAAAGTTTACAAAAATTAAGCAGCTAAATACGTTCCTTACACCTATTGCTCTATCCGTCCTTGATTCCTATCTCTAAAATACTCTGTTTACAATATTCCACCATCTATAGAATTTTGACCCTAAAGGTGTTAGACACCTTGTATAGTGAACAGTGAACATAGTTTTCTTTGAGGAGAACAGTTTTCTTTTTAGAAAATTGTCCTCTTTGCCCTACTTTTTTGTTGTCTCTTAAAGAAAAACCTAATATTTATTCAAGTTTCGCTGATTTAATTCGATGAACATAATATCGCGCCACAGCAACGACGCGGTTCATTAGTCGTGAAACTTTATTCATTCGGCAAGTTAATTGAATAAGTGAGAGAAAGGAGATGATTCTATACTTTGATTATTATATTCTGCAAAGCTTTATAGTTTTGTTACATTCTCTAAGTATCATAGTTGGTTTTTTTTTAAATCAGTTGATTAGGGATTGTTAATATTATTTTTGGGTGCAACTTTACAATAGAGTAAATTAAATGTTTGATGGTTCTGTAAGTTACTCATGGTGTTTGTTTGAGCTTCAATTTTTTTTTTTCTGACTTCTCGACTATTGCAATCTATTATCGTCCATTCAATTAGATGGATGCATTTGCCCTTAGTTGGACGCGAAATTAAATTAAATATGATAATGAACGGCATCTTTCTTGAATAAAGTGTTACAAAAGAATTCTTTCTATGAAAACAAATCCATTCGAGTGAAAAAATAATTCATTCGAGTTAAACGTTAAGAGTTATCAAGGTGGCGTTTTTATATCATGTCTCCATCTCGGGCGTTCAAAATTTCTGTTTAATATATAACATACATAGCAAAACTGAAATCAAAGATACCCAAGTTGTGATATCGGTATTATTTCAAAAAGACCTTATTTCAGAAGCCTGTCATTTTAGCCTAAACTGAGAAAGGGGTGCTGTTATTTAATCCAATCTTGTAATTATACAAGATTAATCGATAATTTACTTTTACGGGACCATCACTCATCTTGAATTTATCCTATAAAGGTTCATTGTTTTCCATGTGTTACTTTTTTGCATCTTCAATTTCCTCATTAAATTTTTCAATTTTTTTTAAATATGTTATAATAAATAAATTTCTTGTCAAGGAACGAAACTAATTTTCATAAAAATATGTTTTATAACTGAATTGTAAAAAAAACTGAAATAACGCGTGGAGTTATTTTTATTTATCAACCAGAGAATTTATATTATTTTAATCTGAAGATGAATAAAGGTTAAAAATTACTAGATTACGTTTCGTAGAAATCTTTTAAACAAAGCTTATTAGATGAAGGAAATTTTACAAATAAATGGTTTATTTTTTACGAATTAAAGGAGGAAAGATTGTTCTGAAAAAAAAAAATCGATGCTCTCATTGCAAGAAAAGCTTGCGAATATTAGTAACAAAATAAAAAAAGAACTTTTTTTGGAATCGAAATCTCTTAAGAGATGGAAGCTTTAGGATTCCATAGAAAATTCTTTCGAATGTATTGCCGAATCTGTGAATTCTGCGCAACCCTGTGAATTTCCATACGAAATGCTTTTCGTGAACTGCAGCCAAATCTTTAAGTCTCCCAAATACAAAGTTCGCCACAAATATTTGAAACTTCATGCTTGCAAGAGAGCAAATAGGGCAAGCCTTAAAGCCAGAACGATATGCAAACAAAATGCCTGAGAAATCGTGGTGTCAACATATTTCGTGGAACCGAAAAGAAGACTTGCAAGGGTAGTAGAGGGTTGAGGAAGATCAGTTCAATGCAAAATTTCTCCTCAAAATTGCCCCCTTTACTTTTCTTTTTATTTGTATAAATTTCCAAAACTTTGTTCGGTGTTTCGACATTATACCTTAATGCTCTGTGAAATTGTAATGACACATTTCTAGCAAAGGATTTTAAAAATTGATAAGCAGATGGGTTAAACATCAACTTAAGGTGTTATAGCATTTCTTTACTTAAGTAACACAGTTAAAAAAAATTATACAAATGGTTTCATGAGAAAGAAGAAAAGAAAAAAAAACCAAAAACAATTTACACAATTTTACATGTCATTGGCAGGAAAGGCACGATCAGTAAACAAATTACGCGAAAAAATATTCAAATTTAACTTTTATTATTGACAGCAGAAAATGAAAATATTTATTTGCGTTAGCAACGAGTTATTTATATCAATGCATGTAAAGAAAAAATTCCTCTTGCAAACTTTATAACTCTCGAATCCCATCAGGGCATATATTTTTATTTGTTCCCTATTAGACATATGAAAGGGCGCAAATGACCTAAGTCGACGCGCCCTTGTAAAATTTACAACGATAATGACATGATCTGGGATTGCTAAATAGACAGAGAAAGTAAATAAAGTAGGTCCGGTAATAAAGCAATATAAAATAAAACTATAATAGCGATAGAAGGAAACCAGAACCACTGTTCTAAAGATGGAAGGATACCTGAGTCAACATAACCGTTTAATAAGCATAGACGTATAAATCTCGGTCACTAAATAGCCGTCATCAGTATTATTTTAGAATTTATTTTTTACGAACATTTTTTAATGAAGAGACCTTCAATAAACCCATAACTGATCAATATATACAGCCGGGTGCAAAAAAGTTTAGACTTACGTTATAGTTGAGCATGTGAATAGCACATCTCAAGCGTATACATGCTACCCTGTTTTCATTCAGAAGGGACAGGTCCAGTGACTCTCAGTAAAAGTACCTGATTTTGCAACCGATAAACATCCGGCAAGCTCAGTTCCTACGAAGCAGGTAAAAACCTTTTTGCACCCGACTGTATATAGAACATGTGCTTAATTTAAAAAATAAATTATAAGATGTTCAATGAGGGTTCTATTGTACGCCAACCTCAGCTGTTCAAATTAATGATGAAAAAGCCTTGTCGGATTCTGTCGGAATTTGAAAAGGATGGTTTGTAAATATAAGACATGGCATGAGGCATTTTTTAAAAAAAATCTGCAGTGCTGCCATTTGGATAAAATGTCTAGATTTTCTCCCAAATTTATTAAGGAACTGTTAGTATGATTCTAGAATAGATATATGCATGAAAATGATAAAGATGATTGCTTTTTACATGCATTTGCTTAAGACATCATCTATTCTTAGATATTTATGCAATAGTCAATGAACCCTTTTCAAATCTGGTAAATCAGAAATTCTATTTTTCTGACCTTAATTTTGGTTTCTTAATTCTTTTGGATTTAATTGTTAAAGAATACGGGTTAAACCTGAAAAGGCTACAGAGTCAGCAGTTACAAATCGACATCGCGGATGGCGTGAGAAAATTCTTTGTAGAAGAAAAATTTGCTTTACTTCTTTTTTTTTTTTTCCTCTTACGAAACTAAATGAGTTGTTGTCTTCAATATTTGTCTACTATATATTAAAGAATCCCGACTCATATAAAAATTTTGGCTGTGCACTGGGATTTGATATGATACTAAATTTGAGGCACGAACCAAAAATAAAAAGAGATTAATAAACTCTTAAGATAAAAATAAATGAATTGAAGGGTTGAGAACCATAGTGGGCCATCTCCATCTACAATGGAAATCCAGCTTAGGACACCTGGAGCTGCAGCTGAGAGTTATTTATCATAAATTCAAGTAGTTCATCTTCATCGCTTGAAGGATGGATGTTTGAATTATTCGGCAAACCTGAACTCGCACATTTACTAACAAACTTTAACCTTCATTTTCTCATTTGTTAAAAAATGGTACCTGGCCCACTATGATTCTCAACCCTTGATAATATTATCCATTATTTTGAAAACCGGTTAATTTTGGAATTAATTTTCTTTTAAAATATAATAATCAATTTAATAGGCACACGAAAAATTATTATAATACAGTATATAGGAGATAACTGCGCCTTCCTTTTTCAGTTGAGCGCGGTTTATTATAATAAATTACAAAACTTGTATTGAACTGCACCATGCGATTACATTGAAAATCCTTACTTATTATACGTTTTCAAGTAGTATCTGCGACGAATGTTTCTACAAAAGACGCATTTCTGTTACATGAATGCCGTATGCGTTTCCTAATAATTTGTATTCAATCAATAGGACTTGCGAAATCTTGCCAGATGATTTTAATAAAGGAGAAATTTCGGAAGTGGATAAGAGATGAAATTATTTTAAGCAATTAAAACTTTAAATTTAATAATCTGATAAGGTGTTATAGCAATAGCGAAAAGTAAAAGCTTTTAAAACTTTTTCGCATTTAAGGTTATTAGACGAAAATAAGTTCTTTGAAGTAGAACAAGGAAAACTAGTTTTATTTATTGGTGTATTTTATATGTTGACTGAATACGGTAATTTGCTTATTTTTTTTAACAATACGAGAAAATAGCGCATATGTCTACAATTTTCTTCGATTGTAATAATAATTTAAGAGCGAAATGTTTGCTTTTCACATACTAAAAATCCTGTACCCGCCTACAGTAGCATCTCTAACGAATGCATAACGTTAAGAAAATATGCATGGAAATTTCTGTCGATATAAGAAAAAATTCTTTCTCTGCTACATTATTATATTCATGTTCATTTCAGAACATTAATTATGTTAGAAGATGTAATTTGTGTGAATAATATTTTAAAACATGGTTAGTTAAAAGCATTTTATGAAAGTTAGCGATTGCTATCTTTTTTCGCTATTTTGCTTTTGAGAGAGCGTGTTCTTAAATTTAATCTTCGCCGCAAACAAATAAGCAATGTTTTAATAAGGCCTTTAATAAGAAAAATAAAATCTGAAAAATATGAGCCCGTGTTAAAAATAGCATTGAAAGCTCTTTTTATGATTACTTTTAATTTCAGTTTAGGTGGAAAAAAATTTTTTCCCCCCGCCGTCTATTATTGTGGAAATTTTGTTTCGGGGGAGATCATGTGAACAAGGACATTAGCGCTACCTAGAGTCAGTTCATCAAACTGTCGACGAAATCCTTCAACTCACATTTTTCACGGCTCGGATGGAAAAAAAAAGGAGGGACCCAAAAAAAATATTAAAAAAATAAAAAAAAAAGAATCCCCTTTCTATTCAGAGTTAATAACCAAGCGAATGGGCGCGCTATCAACCTATGGGAATGTGGCATGTGGCTCTCTCTATGCGCCGGCGCCTTTTGATGAAGTGTTCACCGAGGGTTTACTGATGGAACCCCCGAAAATGACAGACGCCATCTTCTGCAACAGCGAAACAACAGCTGATCGAAAAACGAATACTCTACTGCCAGCTATACCCTCCTCGTCCCTATCGAAAAATGCTTTTATATTTTTTGTTTGCCCATCTTTCTTATGCTTTCTTCAACTATTTTTTATTCTATAATTTTTTCTCTACTTTTTTAATATTTCTTTTCCATCCTTCCTCTATCCGCATTTCACGTCTCCTGTTGTGTCTTTTAGAATTTTTTTTACCTCCCTGATGATGGGGGTGAGGAGTATTTTTCTCTTTTCCAATCTTCTTGGTCTCATCTCTTTTGAGATCCTTCTCTCTTTTTTCCTTTTTGTATCTCAAGTGTGTGCGTATGTGTGTGTGTGTGTGTGTGTGTGTGTGTGTGTGTGTGTGAGTGAGTGTGTATGTGTGTCTGTATTTTTTCCCTCCTCCTTCTCCTTCCAATCCCCTCCCTCGAACAAAGCTTTCAATTGTGAGCGAGTGAAGCGTCGATCGGTTGTTAAAGTTGCGAAGAGAGAACCTTTCGACTCGGGAGAAGAGAGAGAGAGAGAGAGAGAACGAGCGAAGCCCCTGGATTGTCTCTTCTCGTCGCATTCCGCCTAATGACTCTGGACGCCCAACAGACGGATAAGGATCTCGGGGGTCGAAACAGGAAGAACGAAGCACGAGCAAGAAAAAGGGGGCCACGTGCCCAATGCCGTATGTCTTGGGGGTTCGCCGAGTGCCGAACCCGATCACCGGCGGTCGCGTCCACTCCTTGCGCCGGTGAATCAGGGCGGCGCGTTATTACTCAGCGATTTCGCCCGAGATAAATCATTATTTGAAGGGTCATAAATAGTGTCAGGCGGCAGCCATAAATTCTTCCTCTTTGACACTGGACACGAGGCTCTAATTTGCCATGAAAGCCCGTGGCCATGTCCTTACATTTTGATATGTATTTATGGGATGTAATAATCTGAGAATGAGAGGAGAGCGGCGAGAGTGGATGCCGACCGAATATGGTGACGAGCACAATAGGACGACACTTCTCAATGGTAACCGATAGACTTTCCTTCTCAGGTGGAAACAATGGTAGGGAAGACCACCTACAATCCAATGGACTCCCCTGACAACTCGTCTACTTTCTAAATCACCTTTTAACCTAATTGAGAAGCAACGCCACCCCCATCTCGTCCCCTTAGATAATCATATGCGCAATGACTTGGGACTTCCTTTCCAATATACCATCTATTTTAAACACCGTTGCAAATTGAAAGTATAAAGAGGACGTGGTGCGTGAAATCTTCTCATGAAGTTTCTTTTGAATAAAATAAAATGTAAAAAATACCAAATCTATTTTATAGAATCAATTTTCTAATTTTACAGAATCAAATTGATTTTCCGGTCGATTAACTGTGAAAAATACATAAGGAGGAAATCTAAGGTCTTAATTATAGAATAAGCTTATTCTGATCTCAATCCCTATTGACATCAGAAGATGAGTAGAAGAAACCTTTTTTTATGATGCTTATTTAAACGAAACTTATGCTAATACATATTTTATCACTGATTCCTTTACTTGCAGTAATTATATTTGCGTTCATTGCATTTATAAAATAAAAGCTTTTAATAAAATGTTATGAAATAATCAAGAATTAAGGAAACTGTTTTCTTGAAGTTTTCATTACTCAAATGTATAAAATGAAAATGAAACCTAAATAATATTGCATTGTGTAAAGGCTCTAAGTTCATCGGACAGGGAGAAATTTAGAAATTAACACATAATTCGAATGCTTAGGAGACAGCGTTAACTGCTGATAAAAATTAACAATTTGAATTCGATCTTAGCTTAAAATAAGTTATTTGTCGAAAAGCAATTTGAGTTAATTTAATTAATCCAAGTAAAGAATTCCTTCAAATATTTTCCTCATGATGCAGAACACAGCGGAGTATTTCATCTGTGTGTTTAAAAGTTCTCAATTCATTGTACAGTATGCGGGCAAACAATTCGGAAAACTAGTGTAAAACATTCCAATATGTTATACTTAAATAGTACACATTAAAATCGATTTAAAAAGAGATCTTGGCCAAATTCTGATCAATTTGTGTATTTTCTCAAAATGAAATTTTTATGTGAAGGGCAAAATTTACTCCGTGTGTGTTAGGTACGATTACAAATAAACCCCTTTTTACTTGGTGTTTTAAGTTTAACAGAAAATAGCTCATGGAAAATATGAAGTCGTTCCACAAACGAGAGCATTTGGGCCCAATGGGTTAGATATACAAATTATTAGATTCAAACATTTTTTTTAATATATGAGGCGTATTCAATAAGTTTCAGGCTGCAGGCTTGTATAGACAATTGGTGTTCAGGATCTTAGCGATTTTATAGAGGACACACGAAAATATATAATAAAGATTGTATATGTGCATATGTCTTTAGAGGGTGTAAGTGTCGCGCTGGGGGTGTGATGAGAAGTCCAATATTGCTGCAGAGGTTGATGTGAGTATCGGAACTGTTTACACCATATCACAGAAACATTACACTACCGCAAAGTGTGTGCGACATAGGTGCTCCATCATATTTAGAACCAGCACAAGAAGCCTTCCGCATGGTCATGTCATTGGATTCTTTTGGAAAGCTATCATGATGATGAAAATTTCTTGCCAAAAATTATCACGGGGGACGAGAGCTGGTGCTACCATTATGAACCTGAATCCAAGTGCCAAAGTCTGCAATGGAAACACCCAAGAGTCACCACCACCCAAAAACTCAGTCAATCCGCAGTAGTGGAAGCAGATTTCATACGGACGGAGAAGTACAAGAGGCGCTTCGGAACTGGTTCAAACAACAACCCAAGACCTTCTATGAGAAAGGTATTTCGCACCTGGTATCACAGTGGGATAATTGCTTGAACCACCATGGTCAATTTTTTTGAAATAAATTCATTAGTTTTGTCCCCGTTGCCTTCGGCCTGTTACTTATTGAATACACCTCATATTTTCATATCTTAAAGTAGTTTTCATATCATTCACAAACTAAGATTGAAAACCCATTCACAACGAAATACGCTTTTAATTTGTTACTTATAGTTATAGACTTTGTTTTTAAAAAAAATTCGGTTGGAAATTTTATTCATAAAATAAAGCAAATAGCGATTTTAGTGTATTTCGATAAAATGAGACCGATTAAAGCGATATTAGTGATACTTCTTAGTCTATAATAAGTATTTTCTGCTTTATTTAGAATATTTCTGCTGTCGGCATTCATATTCTTGAAAAGTGAGTTAATGAGAATCCGCAGATTTATCACCAAGAAAAAAAAAAAAAAAGTTTAAAAATATTGATTGCTTATTTTAACAGAAAATTGTAAATATTGTATTTAATAAAGATATTTTAAAGAAAAAATGTTGCTTTTTCTTAAATTCTTCGTTTGAATCTATTAATTTGCACACTTCTGTAAAAGAAGCAGTCATCAGCTACACAGCTGATCGGGTAGTTAAGATTAACTAATAAACCGAAAAGAAAGGGATAAAAAGAACCACTTCGAAAACAGCACTGATCTAATATTAATAGAACTGTTAAATGAATTAAAAAAATGAACCCTCTACAGAAAAGCAGTCGACATAAAACTTTTAAATATCCTCCTGGAATAGTAGGTACACTAAAACCTGTGAGCTCAAATAAAACGGGATCTTCAACATAATTTTTAAAAAGCTAATAAAGAATTAGATACAAATACGTTGAGACTAGGGCAATTACCAATATTTAAAACTAATATCTCAGCAAAATTAAGAAAAACCATAAAATTAAAATTTATCATTTACCAAATAAATTCATTTGTTTATTTTTACGTTAGCCAAGGAGACATTTTCTGTGTAATTATATCAAAATTATTTTTTCTCTTTTTTTTTTTTCGAGGTTATTTGTTTATTTGATTTTAAATTTTAAAGTAAATATTTACACGAATAAACAACAATGACAAATTTTAAGTTTATTCTTTTTCTTAGTTCTATTGAGATATTAGTTTTAAATCTATAAAGAATTCTAAGTTCTCGACGCACCACTAGTGGAAACAAAGACTGGTTGATTTAGTTCGTTCTATACATGTACTTATCTAAAGAAATGTTTATTCAAATCTTGTGGTAAATTTTTATTTTGAGATTGATTACCGAAAAACGAAATTTCCAACATGAATATAATTAACATTATAATGCACTTTTTGGTAAGCAAAATAAGATTATTCATGGAAAAATTGGTGATAAATCTAAAGAAACGCCATAAGGTTCTTCCTAAACCTGTAGTCAATTAAGAAATAACCTCCTCGAATAAGAATGTCTGGGTTTTTAATGGGATTTTCGTCTAACAAGGGAACTACACGAACATGTACCTCACAGATTCAGACCAAATTGAAATATGTTACTCATCTATAGCTACTACTAATGCTTGCAAAATAAGAAAATGCCAAATTTTGTTTCTTTCAAAATAAACCGAGAAAACGAAAAAATTTGAGCACATATAGCCATACATCGGCGCATATGTGTATTAATACGCTCTCAACTTCTTTCTTCCACTACTCAACAATACGCACGAAATCACTTCATTTGAAAGCAACGCTATCGCTTCCAAGGTATGCTTGCATCCCAAAAAAAAAAAAAAAAAAAAAAAAAAAAAAAAAAAGGCATCAGAAGTGCAAATTCGAGGCTAAAGAATTTTGCTAAGATTTACACTCAAATTGTTTCTTTTTTTTAAGCTGAGATATTAAAAATTCTTTTTTGTTTTTTTTTTTATTTTAAGCTGAACTTTACACTAATAATTTTCAGATATTAATCAATTCAATATTTGATATAATCCGAAATATTAAGAATTTAAACATTCCTGAAAATTTCTTTTGATTTTCCATTAGAATAAAGAAAATTGTTATTATATTGTTAATTTAGTTAGCAATCTAATAAAATTTCATATAACTATCCGAGTTTCAAAAGAAAATATCTAGAAAAATAATTCCTATTTTTTATTATTATTATTAAGGCCTGTTATGCATCTTTTAAAAAAGAACAAATTAGGAAGAAGAGAGAACATTCGACATTGAATATACATTATTAATACTGGAAAATTGTCAATCAAAAAGCGCTTAATAAAAATAACAACAACAAAAGATAACAACTTACAAGTAGACGTTGATTGATTGAAAGGACGACAACCTAATGAAGTGAGTGGATAAATGTCAGATGAATATAATTTGAATTTAAATTTTTTTGAAATTTTTCTTAATTAGAAAGTTACGTGCTAGCTCGTTTTACTTAATAAAGGCCCCAGAAGTCCCAAAAGATAAATGTAGACTGTTTTTGTGGCTTTTTCCAAGAAGTACCTTATTCAGTAGCCATCTACTTAAGTAATGCTTTTGCGGCTTCATTTATTATCCTGTCAAGAAAATGATATTTTGGAATATTGTGAGTTTAGATTATTCAAAAGGTTTCATTAAAATTAATTCAATATAATTATATTCTCGTTTGTAGTTGCACGAGAAATTTCATATGGAGCAAATGTTAGTTTGCAGCCGCTCTCACTTGAAAGTTTAATGGGGAAAGATGGACCGTCTGTTTTACAACAATAATACTTATACAATTTCCAATAATTTATTATAGTGTATTTCCCCATATAATTTAGAAAACAAATTTTCTTTTATGAATTTCAATGCTCTCTTACGCATAAAATCGGACGCATGGCACGGCAAAACGGTAAATTTTTGTCAATTTTGAAATACAAGCTGTACCAACTGCGACATATGTGGAAACACATTCATTAGAAAAGAAATTTATGTCTTTAATGATCCAATTTGTCAGCACATGGCGATTTTAGAGTTGAATGCGGTAGCCAATACATTTGCATAACAAGTGAAAAAGGTGTCACCATACTTTCAAAGGATAAAAATAAGGCAATTATACCTAACATTTTAAAAAATAAACAGACGATGAGTAAGCAACTCTTGAAAGCATATTATAAATTAATTCCATGTTTAAAAAATCGAACGAGACTGATAGTAACACGTGAAAGAAGAAATGCGAATCGTATACTGATTGCAAGCCAGAGAAAATTGCAACTGAAAAATCAAAAAAACTTATTGAAAGAAGATGTAATTAAAACCTCTACGATGAATTAATCATATAATGAAAATTAAGTTTCTAAAGATATTAAAAAGAAAGACAAAGTGAGATTATTCGTCGCTTTTTTGCAGCTCTTATGGCGATTGACTCTGGAATGAAATCAAAAGGAATGACTAATTCCAATTCGCAGTAACAATCTTCACTAAATGGTTAGAAAAGACTAAATTTACTTTCTTAACATATACAGCTTTAGAAGATATTCTAGGAGTACACAAAATTCTTTGATATAGCTGGAGGCATTACATCAACTTCAGGGTGTTACCCTTTTGTCCTTCCTGGCCAGAAATAAAGTCTCAACTACATTTTGTTATACATGTCATTGAATCCGACCTAAATTGATGGTAGAAGAAGGATAAAGTTAACAATCCAACTTGAAATTCAAATAAGAAACCTTCACTTGAAAAAGAAATTTTAAAGTAAAGCGAAATATTATTTCTGTTAAGTGACAGTATGAATAGATTGTGGATTTTTAATAAGTAATTGAATAATTTTTTCATTCGCTAATAAAATGTACATAATACATTTTCTTATTTATCTATATCTATAAATAATTTATTTACCGGTTTTCTTATTTTTAAAATTAAAAGCTTTTACCTGTACCTAAATATAATGTATTAAATACCTAGTTACTAAGATGGTACGAAAAGTTTAAAACTTGCAACGTATTCAGATTGCTTTTTAATATTCAATTTTTCAGTTGCATTTCAGCTAAATGGAATTCATTACCCGGAGAAAATATCCATTTATTATTTGAATAAATGAAGCCTTAACCCATGACTATGCATTTTTTCTCCCTCTCTCAATACAAATTTATGCTGTCGAGAGTTTTTGTTTTAAGCAATTCTGTTGAAAGCTGTCTTTTCACGATTTGTTTTAAGAATTCCTCTCACAGTTGGAAAAAATGATATAACTTTATTATTAACAAACATTTCTCAAATTATTTTAAGAATTTTGGATCTTGTATTTGTATAGAACGCAAGCAAGAAGTGACATTTCCTTTGAACTTTTCTATATCGTTAAAAAATTTCAATTTCAACTCTTGGAGTTGATTTCCTAAACAACAGTAAAATTTTTCGTAAAGAAATTTTAACCAAATATATAGCTAGCTCTCGTAAATTTAATATTTTTCCAGTACAATGTTTCTGACTTAAGTTTGAAGAAATAAAATATTTTCACAACAAAAAAAATATTGTAAAATTTAAAAACAAAAAGGCCAATCACTTAGGTGTGAATGAGTGCTTTATCCATTTCTTACAATTAACATTCCAATTATAGGCCTTACTTGGCTATTAAAAATAACGACTCATAACTGCTACCTAAATCGTGCAAATTATTCGTTTATGAATGCAGAGTGTTACAGATTAAAAACATATTTTAATCTTAAATAATTAGCGCAATAAACGGGCATCTATGCGATAAGATAGGAATCTCGCTTAAATTCTCATAATTATGAGATTCAGATCAGGTCAATTCTCTAGAAAAAAAGAAGAAACAAAATGAGTTCTTACTGAATTGTAAGAAAGAATTAACATCAAGTTCAAGTTTATAATGAGAGAGGCTTTATAATAAATCGCTATATTTATGTTAAAGAATCAAAACAATTATTTTCTAGTACCAGAATACTGATATGCTTTCCAGAAATTTTTAAATTTGAGACTAGACATTTGGACGTATTGATAGTTACAGAATTTGTAATTTGATTCTGATATGGTTATTTTGAGGATTCTTTTCAATCGTTCGCATTTGTTTTCAGTAGCGTATTTTTTAGAATAATTGAAGGGCAAGTGAAATGCAGCCTTAAAATTCTATTTGTAGAATTTTCTTATATAAATGTAAAATATGACTACTGTTTAACACAGATATGTAAAATATTCAGTCTTTTATTACAATTTCTTGAAATATTGCAGTCCTAGGGATTGAAGAAATCTTTTAAATATTTAGAAACTTGTTGGACGAAGGAAATCGGAACCACAAAATATTTTTGCTTTGTTTCTATATTATATAAGAGAATAGTATTTTTCGATATAAATAAATATAAATGTTTATATAATTTTCAGGTTTTCTTCTTCGTAGGGACTCAAAATAATGAATTCAATGTGGCTTGGCCGCTTTTGCTTTGATCTCAAAAATAAAAGAAATCAAAACCAGTTGAGAATACGTGGTACTGCGTCAAGCCAGTTAAAAACATCATTATGGTATTTACGAAGTCGGTCTTTCTATTACCAATTTTTTTCGATTTTTTGATTTTGACTTAAGTTTCGAATAGAGCATAAAGAACTAAGTAAAAGCTATAATTGGCACACTTATCCTGTCTTTTCGGGAACATGGCTAAAATGGCGGTCAAAGAATAGATAACCAAATTTTAGGCATGTTTCCGAATAGATAGGACATTTGTGCCTATTATAACTTTTACTTACTTTTTGATGCTCTATGTAAATCTTAAGTCAAAATCAAAAAGTTCGAAAAAAATTGGCAACAGAACGACCGGCTTCGCAAACTCATTAATGATGTTTTTAAAGTCATATGCTTCTCCAGAAATAAGGTAAAGAAATATTCCAATTATGAAAAAGAATTTTTATTTAAATTGTCTTTAATTATATATTATATGTGAATATTTGAATTAAGAAAATAAATATCAAGTAAATAAAAGTACACACTTGATCAGGTTTGCATTTTTTTTTTTATAGTTTTATTTGCTTCATATGAAAATAAAACGTAAAATTAAAGAGAAAAGGAAGATATATTCAACGTGAGTGATATGCAATCTATAGTGTGATTTAGAAAAATATCACGTGCCTTTTATAATCCAAAAGAATTCACATTAATGTTTTTTTATATATGACCATACGGATGTGCCATCTTTTGTGATAGAACACTCCATTAAAAAGAAACAACAACTCATTTTCATTTTCTTAAAATTATATATAGCAACGTAAAAGTACATTTTTTCTCTAATGTCATGTAGACATACAAAATACACAATGAAAAATAAATTAATCATTAATTCCATTAAGTCTATGGATCAACCCCGGCAGTGCTCCAGGGATGGATCCATCTTTTCACTAATGACATTTACATATAGGGAGCAGTAGGCAAGGTCCTCCTCATCAGTAAAATGGCCTTTATTTTGTTGGAATGAAACAAACACACATACACACATTCACAAAAAAAGTGGGGAGGAAAAAAGTCCTGACTTCCATTATTTTCAGAAAGGGAATTTGACAGCGACGTGTTTTATATTTAAAAAAAATTAAGGAAGAAGAAAAGCCAAAAACTCTCACACACAAAAATATCCTTTTAGCGACTTTTAGTTCATAATTTGTTCACGGAATATTTTTAAGCAGTGCTCAGTTCACATATCGACAATGAAATATTATAAGTGAGAGTTTTATATTTATTTTAATATATGAAATTGTTTGATAACTAGGAATAAATTTGTTTTTAAAATGTAGGCTATCATCATGGAATTGTGTAGGAACAATGATTTCATTTTGTGCGCTTAAAAATTGTCGGGAGACTGATTTCATGATCTAAAACATACACACACATCTATGAGAATATATGTATATTTTCCGTTTTACTTTATGTTTTGATTGTTTGATTTAAATATTACAAATCTGCGACGGATTTGTCTGCGATGCATTGATAGCTTGTAGCTGTGATATTAAATGAACGATTCTGTTAATCTTTAAATAAAACGTACGTACATCTCAAAGAAAGAACAAGAATAACATCGATGGAAAAATTTATTTTAAAAGAAGTTGAAAGGTTTTAATAATAATAATAAAGTAACAATATATTAAACAATAAGTACAAGGCTTAGAGTGTAAGCCTTAGACCAATGTTAAAATTATTTTGGATTTCCAAACATCTAACGTATAGACTTCAAAACCTCAAGGGAATCTTGCCAACCTAAGAAATAACTTTTATGAATATTCACTTCGTAACATTTTAGACGATTTGAGGGTTTTATTTTTTCGTAATATGAGTTCATTACGGTAATTGCCCCAGTTACCTATAAAGGCAGTAAAATAATTGAGACAAAGTTTGTTGGATATTAAGAATTTTTGTAAACATTAAACCAAATTTTAAAAATCTTGTCACAATCTGTATTTATGTAAAAATTTTAAAAATATGCTTTGTATTTGATTGCTATTCAGGTTTTAAATAAAGATTAAACTTTTAAAAACATGCAAATCGTTATATGGTATTTTTCTATTGGGCTATCTCAAGCACTTATTTAGAAATACTTAATTTGTACAGGAAATCTTTCGTTTCTTAAAAGTAATTAACAAGATATTTCTCTCAAATCAACATAGTGGCTTTCTAAGTTTTTATAGGTTGGACTTTTTATATCTATTGTAAAATGTATATCATTTTCAAGTGTTTTCTGTTAGATTCAGATTGAATAAATTCCCAGGACTTTTTCATCTTTTTTACGAATGGTCCTTTGACAACTTGTGTTGTTTATTGACTATGAAATTTAATAAAGATCTAAAAATAAATGTTATTTTGGTAATCAAATTTAAAAACACTCAAAATAAAGACATAATCTCTGATCTGTGCTACCGAAATTAAAATTGTTGAAACCACACAATGTTTAAAATTACTTATAAGAATAAATTAAAAATATTCATTATCTTTTTTTTCTTACGACTTATCAATGAACTAAGATTTGCTAACTAATGTTTTCTGAAAATTTTACAAACGTACGTTTCCTTCGGTCCCAATACAATAAATGAACTGAACGATGGATAGCGATGGTGAAAATGAACGACTTAAATAAATGCATAAACTTAAACATAAAAAAAATTAGTCTAAAAATTAATCACCATTATTCTACTATGAAGAATATGATCCAATTTTTTATTCACCAGGAATCTGCGTTTAACGATATTCGCGATGATTTCAGGTGCTTTCATGCAAAAACACACGTATTTCTTCACAAGAATAGGTATCATTTATAAGATATGCTCCAGGTATTCTTAACATTTTTCAGATTGAATTTCTTTATTTTCCAACGAAAATACCCACTTGGATTTAAAAAAGAAAATTTTTTTCGAAAAGTAGGAATTCTGGGCGGAAGAGGCACATAGGAGTTTTTGATTAATTGCTGCAAAGCCTTCAAGGAAGGATAAAAGCCATTGCAGGTAGACGATAATTATACAGTAGACAGTGAGATAGAGAGAAAAATTACTCTTCACCTCTTAAAAAAACATTGAGGGAATTATTTGGCATTTTCATCTTCCCTTATTTATGACGACAAACTGATGATTCGCCTAAGCGTTCCTTTATTATTATTATTATTATTATTATTATTATTATTATTATTATTATTATTATTATTATTTTGATTTTTCTGCATGTTTTAAAGGCCTCTTGTGCAACATTAGTTTGAAACGAGTTTAACGTTCTTAAAGAAAAGTTCGTGCAAATACGAATTTAGATATAATATCATGCAATGGAAAATCTGGTAAAATTACTTTTGATTAAAAAATTGTTCTAAAATCTTCGCTTTACTTCTCTTGTATTTAATTAATTAATGATCCACACGTGATAAATTACGATCTGACTTTGAAAATAACGGAGAGAGGAAATGTTAAAATGATTAACTGTACACGATGTAAACTTATCAAATATTAGTCAAGATTACTAAATCATTTACACCTGTAATTGAATGTTCCCTGTTTAATTGACGTTCAACATGTATTCTCTAATCTTGTCAAGCAACCAAATAAATTAAAAGATTATTACGCTTAAAAATTAAGATTTACAACATGATTACTCAAACTGTGAATTGACCTCTTCTGTTTTAAAGGGTTCGAAGAGAAGTTTTTAAGGGCGCTAAAATTACAGTTCTTTTCGAGATTAAAATTGTAGGGGAGAGATAAGTGTTCTTCCTTCTGAAGTGCCCCACAAATGAGTTTATTAGATACCAAGTTCACTGACCATCAGTTTTACTCATTTTTCCACTGAAGGGTTTTGTCAAGATAAAATATCATATCTTAAAAAATAGATTTTAAATGACGAAAAGAAAAAAGAAGTGAAACAGACGGCATAATCCCATCCAGCTAGATGTAAGTCGTTTATAGAGAAGGGTCTTGTTTGCAAGAAGCTGCCACCATTGGACAGGGTTCGTCGGAAAGAGTCGTCGTCGTTTCGCTCCCTATCACAATCCCTTCCCGAAGTCGCTTTTTCTGTTTCATTCGCCTATTTTGAAACCATATTTTCACCTGAGTTTCGTTTAGCTGAAGAGCCGAGGCGATCTCTATCCTCCTGGCCCGCGTCAGGTACTTGTTGAAATGAAACTCTTTCTCCAGCTCGGTCAATTGCTTCGTCGTGAAGTTGGTTCGTCCCGCGTTGGAGCAAAGAGCTGCGGCCGACGAGTTCGGCGTCGACGCCCCGCTCCCTCGGCCACCGTTACCAACGTAGCCACCACCGATGCCGCCGTACTCGTTCGGACTCGTCGTCTTACCACCTGAAATCACCACAATAATATAACATATAGACTATTTCAAGCATAAATCGATAAATTTACAAAAGTTACAAATAAAAAGTTCACTGGGAAAATTTTAAGATGTTCTTTAACCCTTCCATATTGATGATAAAACTTATGAAATGATAAAACCAAAAACACGATTATTTTTATTTTGTATATTGTGCGCTTTGCTCCAAATAATAACATCCAACTATGGGTCAAAAATGCTAATGAAGAGTTGGGTTGATGGCGCAGTGATTAGTGTTACGATTCTCTTCACTAACTCAACTCTGGGTTAAGATTTTTGGGCTCACCCTTTGTAACCTTTATTTTGTTTTATTTTACAACGTAACAATGGAGTTTTCCTTATTATATTTACAATGGAAAACCATAATATTGCATCGGATCCTTTCCTTTATCATATGCTTTAGAAGCAATTTAATTTTTATAACATAATCATATCATTTATAAACTGGTTAATGAAAGTTTGTCAGTTTTAGACTCACACAAGGTTTAAATTTTTTTTTTACTGATTAAAAATATTTATAACTTTTAATATTTAGTATATAATATAAAAGATTTTTTTTTTCTTTGTAATAGATTTGTTGAATTTCCCATAACCTCATTTTTAAATACTGATCGCAGAAATGATTTAAATAAAACAGAAAATGCTTATTTCGATCGACCATATTTTATCGAAAAACATGCAAATGAAGTAGACATTAACAGAAAAACAAATCGGTTGATGTGAGATTCTTAATTAACAAGGCTGTTACCTTAGAGGGAGATTTGATAAAACCAAACCTTTCAAGTCGAAAATGTTAAGCCAGAATAAAGCTCAGATTTAAATATAAAGAATGATATGAAATACTATGTGTATGTAATAATAAGCCATTTTTAAAAATAGTTGAAACTGACCAGGAGTTGAATAAGAATATTCCGAAATACTCATAGGAGGATCACTGAATTTCAAACCACTTAGCTTGTGGTCAGTAAGCAAAGAAAATTGCGAAAACGCAAAAAAAAAAAAAAAATTGTGTTGAGTCTATAGAAAATATATATTCCAAAGAAATCGGAGAGATTGCATGATAATAACATCATACTGCAATACATAAAAGAGAGGAATTTTGAAATTTTCCATTTTTTTGTTACTATATTATTATGGAGACCTAATGAACTTTTTAAGAAATGTATTGGTATACAGTACTTACAGACCAACAACATTCTTAAGAAAGCTAAATAAAATGGTAACGGTTAACTTTCTTTAGAATGTAATTTGTTTGTTTAATAGCCTGCCCCTTCTATTATTTGAATACTTCTTAGATTTCCATGTATTCAAGAATTGGAAAAGAAAATATTATAGCATTATTCCAAAAATTAAATTCAATTTAAAGTACGTGATATACAAAAGGAGTGGATACAATCATGTATGATTATCAGGAAAAAAACAGAATCTACTTTTGCAAAAGTAACATATTGAGTTGACGGTGTCTATTACACTCCCAGACAAAAATATGGAGATTTTTGAAAAATATGAAATATTCATCTGAAAAAATTGTTTTTTTAAAAAAAGAACTTGTTCATGCATTATACGATGATTTATTCGTACGTTACTTAGTTTCTTCTCTATACACAAAACATTTTCTGTACTTCAAACAATTTTTTTCAACAAAACATACAGAAAAACAAACAGTATTAAAGCCAAAAGTTTGGAGATTTGTCTATGCTGGGACATAAGTTTGGAGATTCTTTGTTTAGTATTTGGTCCAGCCGCCGTTAGCATTAATAACTGCTTGCACACATTGTCTGATACACTCTATGAGACACTGACCATCATCTCTCGATATTCTCACAAGACATGGGACACAGTTTTGAATAAATCCTTGTTTGTTAGAATTTTGCATATGATAACGTTTCGCTTCATTTTACCCCAAATTGTCTCTATAGGATTAAGGTCAGGACTATTTCCTGGCCATTTTAGAAGGTGAATATTTTATTCTTCCAACCAGTGCAGTGTCGCGTTTGTCTGTGACAAGGTATACTATAAAGTTACCATCAAGAAAGTAAAAAGCAGCACCTGGTATCAGATTATCAGCCATTATTTCCGTGTAATAGGAATTGCTGACGTTTCCTTTGACAAAAGCTAAACTTCCGGTCCCATACGCATTTATTGTTCCATAAGCTATGATGCTTAGTAGAAATTTGATTCTATATGGTACACATCTAAAGCCCAGCTTTTCTTGTTTCTTGCGCACAACTTTTTGTTTATCATCATCAGTGGCTAAATCTGGATTCATCACTGAATATGACTTTTTGCCATTGTTCTATAGTTCATGTTGAGTGTTCACGTGCGCACTCAAGTCTTTTTTCTTCATTCGTTTAGTTAGGAGAGGCTTTTTTGCTGCAGAAGAAAAAGAGTAACCTCTCTCTTTCAAACGCCCGGTTGTTGTCTTTGCCGAAACTTCTTTCTTGCTGATTGGATTCCATTTGGCAGTAATTTCTCTTGCCGTTTGAAAGCGTGATATTCTCTGATAATACCTCTTAGATGTCTATCTTCGGCTTTACTTGTGATTCGTTTTCTGCCACACCTTTGCTTCACAGTGCAACTTCCAATTTTCTTATATTTTACAATAATCTTGATTACAGATTTTATAGTGAAGTTGAGATCTTTTGCTATTTTAATTTGTTTTTCTCTTTTTTTGCCATTTCTTAATAACTAAGTCATGAATAGATTGAGGGAAATGTTTTGTAGGAGGCTTATGAACATTTAAGAAAATAAATTCAGCACATCCCTAAATTGTAATCAATCAACCCATCTTAGATTAATTTACATAATCATGACGTCTATAGCTAAATTTCTGCAACTAGAAATTTCAAATGTTAACGTTTTTAACAAAATCTCCAAACTTATGTCTCAGTATAATTAAATCTCCAAACTTTTGACTTCAATGCAGTTGTTGTTTTTCTTGTTTTTTGTTCAACAAAATTAATTATTACTCAAAAAATTTTATGAGTAGTTAATAAGATGGTGTATATTAAGTGTACATCGCTGTGTAATGCATAGTACAATTCTATTTTATTTTAATAGCACTTATCTGAGATAAATCTTTTAAGTTTTCAAAAATCTCCATATTTTTGTCTCGAAGTGTAGTATTATCATGGCTATCAACAAATTTCCTTAAAAATTCATTTTAACATTCATATTGCTTAACAGCTTTTCTGTTACTAACAAGTGCAGTTTGTTTATGAACACGATCATGGATGTCATAGTATATACCCTTGATATTTGCTATCTTAAGTTGATGAATAAGCGAAAATCGTTGCATACAAAATAGCGTCGAAACATGTTTTATAATCTTATAATCGTTAATCTGGAATTGTTTAACATTTATTAATTACATCTATGGTTCTATTGTCTTTTCTTCGTTCAGACTTTCCTTTTTACTTAACAGTTTTGGGAAAAGTCTCTTTAAGATGACCAATAGTTTAGTTTTATTATTGATAAATTATTATTGATGTTTTTTATTATAAGTTTATTTTTTTGAATATATTTTTTAACGTAAATTTTTATCTTTAAGCTAGCTCTTAAACGCTAACTCTTTTGCTGTAGTAAATCATATAAGCCGTCAGAAGGTAAATTGTTATTTGTTAGCTTCTCGTGTTTAGTTTTTTTATTGCACCATAAAAATGGTTTACATATGTATGTTGAAAAACACGAAACTTTTTTTCAGGATATAAAATAAAATTAATCTATTAAAATGTCATCAGCATTTTCAAATACTTCTGTCATAAATAATTATGAATGAAATTTATAACTCTGAATATACAAGATTCAATGCGATGAGAATATATTTGCATTACTGCCGAATTTCTATGTAAATTTCTTGCAGATGGAAGGTGAAATAAACTATTTAATATTATTAATTGAGGTTTAATAAGAAGTATAATGGTTTAACATGTCCTTCAAAAGCATCATCTTAAACAGTAATTTCTGAGAAAATTGAAGCAAAGGTATTAACAATTTACTAAAGTAATAAAAAAACAATTGGTTTTTTTATGTTGAGGAAATTAATAAAAATTTTCATTGAAGGAGATGGCAGTTCTAATACTTAAAACGATCCAGCAGTAAAATTAATTCGTACTTAATGTTTTATTTAAGAATTGGATATAGCAAATAATTTTTTACATCTCTTTATTTATATTATTAAAATTATTTCTAAAGGCCATTTTAATGTGTTGCTTAAAGATTCCTATAAGACAAAATTATTAAAACCAATTCAGAAAATTTTTCTTATCTGCTTTGATTGTTTTTTTAAACCAACTTTATATGGCTTAATTTAGCTAGATTAATTAATTTCAGGAAGTTCAGTAGATAATTAAAAATACGAATCTGTCAAATAATACCTTTTGGATATGTTTCTAATAACTACGGTGGTAGCAAATTTTTATGAATTGTTGTAGGTAACCTCTCTTTGGTAGATTTTAATTATTAATGTGATTTAATTTATGCATTCCATCATATTCCCAGAGACCATTAGTGAATTGTGGTAGAATGATAGTGGGAAAAAAAAGAGTTAACTTCATGTTCATCCTAACTTCATCATCCATCATCCGAAGTAACATTACATTTAATGAAGAAGTCGGTGTTCTTGTATCCAAAAATTTAATAAAATCCAATAATTTTAAGAATTTATGAAGAAAAAAAAAACTGAATTTAAACGAAGGCTATGTGTATTATGTTAAATTTATACCATATGTCAACTTCATATAGGCGTTTTAGTCAATTTCCTTATTCCGTATAGCGTGAGAATTTTTATTGCAGTCTGGCTAAATGTCTATAATTGCAATTTTAATTTTGTTTAGAGGTTCAAACTTTCTTTGTTAATTTGATAATTATTCCGAGCAATCTGTAGAATGAAAAAAATTGCTTAACTTAAATGACTGAACATTTAAACATAAAATCTTATGTTAAAAATTTTACTTCAAATAGGGCATAGACTTATACTGAGCTTAGATCTCGGAATAGTTTTCATAACCTATTTTTTTATAAGCAATACAGTTAGATTTGTACAAAAATTATAAAGACATGGAATAGGCAAACAATTGTAAAATAATTTTTTTTGCAGCAATAAAAAAGTAGAATTTTGTTATTGATGAAAAAACAACTTCTAAAGATTCTCTTGAGGATAATCATGGTGCTTTAAAATGTTATGTTGGAGAATTACATACATCTAATTTACACGTGTAACTGACGTAAAATTGATAATAGTATATAAGAAGAGTACATTTAAAAGATCCCTACATTCATAATTTATAACGTAATATATTCAATTTTAGGTATAAAAATAACGGATATGGGATGCTACCAAATATCTTTTCTAAACTTTCTATTTTTTATAGAAATTAGAAAATAGAAATTAATCTGTTCACATGCGAATGGCCTGAAAATTATTTTTCTGTTTAAAATAGGGATTTAAGGGATTGCCTTTGATTCTTTGAATATTTTTGAACATAAGTTATTACTTCAATCAGTAAATTTTCTTCTTCACTTCAATAATATGCTTAACTAAATTTTAACTAATTATTTAAGGATCAATATCGAAAATATATATCAAAAGATTTTATTAATACTTTCATAATGCGTATTTTTTAACATTAGCCGTTTTTATTCTGCTTTTAAATAGTAATAAATTTGAAAATTTTCTTCTTTCTGATAAAATCCATCTTTTAGGAGGGGGCTTATTGCTCAGGGCCTACTTGATAGAGATATCAATTGATTTTCATGGGGCCATGGGTGATCATTGATCAATGTTATTAGGTGTTGAAGATCAATTTTCTATCGTAGATTAGTGTCACATTCAATTCACTCCATTCTCTCAGTAAAGTTTATTTCGACTTAAATTAGAGCAAAACGGAATGAATTTTAAAACATAAAATAAAAAAGTGACACTTTTTCATACTTTCCTTTCACGTTGAGAAATTTTTAGGTGAAAAAAGTTTTGTTGAATTTTATAAGCTCTACAAGTTCAGGCAATGTAATCATTTAATGTTTATGATCAATCATAACTTACAGCTATTTTAAAGTAATTTTTTGAAAGAGCTAATGTTTTTAATCAATCAAATTAACCTATTAGGGCCTAATCTCGTCATATAAGCCTACATTATAAAATTGATAACAAAGTTACTTTCAATTTCTCGTCGAATTTTAAATTGATAACAAAAGGTGGTTATTAATTTTTCCATAAAAGCAATTTATTGATTGACTAATAAGTAGTTAACTTAATTTAAGCTTTTCCGACAAATTATGCGCGACGTATTTGCATTAAGCGCTTATGCGCTTATTTATACGATGAAATGTCAATTAAATGTTTAATAATATTATTAAATAATGTACGAACGTGTTATTTTAGTACTTTTTCCACAAAACTCAATTAAAATATTATGTAATTACCTTGGCAGAAACGAAATGCCCTTCAAAAATTTCCACATTAAAAATGTTTGTTTGTAATATAAATCATTCTTAATGAAGAGAAAGAGCCAATTATCGAGACCATTAAAATAGCGTCCATTAAAAAGTCATCTTTTCTTAACTTCTTACTCACATGTATTTGCTCACTATTTTTTCCTTACTTATATCTTTAATTAATTTTTTTTTAAAAAAAGAAGAGCAAAACGTGTTAAGAAACTGTAGAGATTGTAAATTTATTAATCCTTATAATTAGAATTTCTTTCTTTGGTTAATGTTTTGTTAATTATAATTTGTTGCAGACCTATATCTTTGCTTTTCATTAGTCTCGCAAGTAGCTGTAGACTAACTATGTTTCATAAAATAACCAATTTGCCCCTATTCTGTTCTCTTTAATGGTGGAAATGCTAGGGGGAAAAAATTCGTTTTGCTTATGCATATGCACATCTGTTTAAAATTGCTGTGTATTTCATTTATTTATTTATTTATTTTTTACATTTAAATGCATGAATACATTGAAGAAAATTATTTAATATTCATTAATAAATGGGCTTTCTAAAGAAATGAATTTATTGAAAGTTTCTTTCCTTCCATGTTCTAAGTATATGGATAGTCTTCAGGATAATTCTCTAATATTCTATTTGCTTTTAGAAAATTATCCTTTTTTCTTTGATAAAGGATAGTCTCTATCCGAAACGTCAACTTTTTATTTTGATTTTATTTATTATTTATTAATTATATTTTTTAATTATTATTTATTTACTTTTTATTTTTAATTAATAACTATTATTTATGTTCTAAGTATGTTAGACTTTTTAACAAGTTTTATTACCATTATTATTATTGTTATTAAAACTGCCCTTTAATACACACACATCACAATTAAACTTAATTTTTTCTTTTCATTCAAAATTATAGTGGTTGAATTATTTCTATAAAGCCTCCCCATAAATATTTTCTCTGAATGGCACAAAATCTTTTTCCTCTGCATACAAACAGAATATCAAAATTAATTATTGTATATGGCAAACATATGGCTAAAGTAAGCACGAATAAGAGTAAAAAAATAATATTTTTTTATACTTGTTTAAAAATACAATTAGTGCAATGCGCTATAATTATATTTAGTATATCTGAGCTAAATCAAAAGTAGTATTAGAAGTTGGAAAAATAAAGATAATTAAAACTAAAAAGCAATTATCCTAAAATGAATGTACATTATCTAATTAACTCCAATTGGAGTAGTATAAATAAATAAATAAATAAAATTTTTAAAAAAGGAAAAGGTAACAATTTTTAATCCTACAATTAAAATTATTTATATTAATTGCTCCTTTCAATTTTTTTTTTCCCATTCAGAAAGTGCTGTTAAGGCTTAGAGAAAATGAAATGTTGTTATTACTTTTTTTTATTTCCTCACTTCCTTAGAGTTGTTTGTTTTATATTATTTTATTATTATTATTATTATTATTATTATTATTATTATTATTCAAATTCACTAATATCAGTGATGCAACTTTATTTCAGAGAGGTTGATATTGATTTTGAGAGGACTGATTTCATATTCTTACACCTTACATTTAGTGAGGAGAAATTATATTAAATAGGGTTAAAATAAAATATCGCTTATATTTTAAAAATGAGGTAGAGATTTTTATTTAATCTTTGAATTTTTGTTAATTCATTTTTTTTCTCTTTTATTTTAAATTTTAATAATATTTAATTCGTTTAAAAGCATTACATAGTGTATAGATAAATTAAAATATGTAGTTGTCAGTTCTCTTCATCCCCAAATAGAGAATGTGAGTGAGAATTTTAAGGAGCAGTCAGAGTTGAAGGAGGGTGTTAGAAACAATCACATGTATAAGTGGCCCCATTAAGTTGTTACGTAACAGTTTAGAGATATGGCCGAAGAAATGATTATAATTAAAAAAAAAAAATTATAGTGGTACCTGGCTTGGGAAGATTCCTTTTAACTTGCATCCATTTGTAGGTGGGCACAGACGGCTGTTGAAGGGCAGCGCAATTGCTCATTTGCTGGGGAGATGTGGCGGTGACCGAGTCTGAGCCGAGCATGCAACTGTTCCTGACCGCTGCACCGTAGCCGCCGGACGAGTAGCTGGTGGTAAGAGCAACAGCGCCGGTGGCAGCGGGATTGAGTCCGTTCGATCGCGGATAGGATGACGACGACGTCTCCACGTAGGTAGGGAATTGACCAGGTAGGAGACAGGGCGAGAGGGCCGCTCGACCGTGCTCGCCATTGACATCACAGAAGTCCACTTCCCTGTAGCTGACATGATTCACGTTGGCGGGTGAGCTGCACGTTGCCTGGTGGTGATAGCCGCTGCCGAGACTGCAACTGTCGCCGCTGCCCCCGCTGTCGAAGTCGGCGTCCAGATTTGTGTAGCTAAGTCCATTGTCGGTGATGATGTTGGGCTGGTGATTGTATTCCGAGTCTCCAGGTAGTAAAGGTGGAGGTGAGCGGTCATCAGCATTGAGGGGGCCGCCTCCGCCGCCGCCGCTCAAGTAGAGATTGCCTGCGGAACAGCTGGCGCCGTAAGGGCCTCCGTCGCTGTAGTACACCTGCGTTGCTATGTCGCCTGCGCCGAATATGCCGCCCGGGCTGTCGTCGTTGCACATGTTGTAAACGACATTAGAATTCATAATGCGGGCGTCTCCCCCGACCGACTCCTAAGGCTTTCAGGGATGAGCCGCAAATTAGCTGTCGTACGTGGAGATAAATCAGAAAATAAATGGATGGTAAATCATCTACCCGTGGTTGACAGAAATATGGAGTTTACGAGCCACGTGATTCCGGCATCCAATGAAAGAGCGTCCTTCTCTCAGCGACTGTTAAACACGAGCTCATGATAGATGGGCTGCCATGGCCGCCTTTAATTACTCTGCTTTCGAGTCTAGCCGTACACTACTGGGCCCGTCGGACGAAGGAGTCACACGAGCCGGACACCCAAAGCTGGTCAATAGCGGGAAAGAGAAGCGCACGAAGAAAATCGAAATCGATAATATGACGTCACACTTAATGTCACGACACGCGCGTTTAAAAGTAAGTGAGCAACAGGGTGTTCCTTTCCTCTGAAGAAGTATGTAATTCACGGATTTGATCGTAAGAAAAATGACCCCGATAAGAAATAGGTTTCTGAAGAATGCAAACTTTCTCCCTAATTGGAATCGTTGCTGGAAGCCATTCAAACTCCCTTATACTGGCCAATGATGGCAGAGCAATGAAAAGCGCAACAACTTAATACTCCTCGGCACAACCATATGTTAAACCACTTGGCAATCTTTTTCCTCATTTCAGCATTACCTCGAAGCGTTGTTGGGATAGCCTTCGGTTCACACCTGCGAAGCCAATCAATAGACTGCGATTGGAAACTTATTTTTTCTCTATTTTGTATTAATAACGCACGGGAAGATGCAATTATTCGGATTTTCCCCACCTTCGTTTCACGCTAAAGAGTATCGCTACCATCAGCCGTTTGTGACATCATCGGTGACCCTGAATGAAATATTCCCGGAAACGTGAGAGCGTGTATTTTCCCTTTTGTTATTTTATAAGAGTGCAGCCGCTGTTCGTGAGTGAACGATCGTCGATTTTTTCTCTCTCTCAATTCGGTATCAAATACAATGGCAATGTCAACTTCGGACGACTTCAAGAAAAGTTTGCCCGTGAACCAATAGGATGAAAGGAGAGACTAGGTTTGCATGGGTCTCGCTCAATTCTCCATGCTTGTTTGCCTAGCAGCGTCAACACACCGGGCCAAAAGTAATACGATTATCTACGTTTGCAGGGAGAGAGAGAGAGAGAGAGAGACTTCGGTGGACTCGCCTCCTTTTAGCCGAAGAGCCCAAGGGCCTTTTACCGTCGCCTTCTATTGATTCCGTTCTCCGGTGGTGATGGCAGGGGGAGGGAGGAAAAGGAGCGAGAAAAAGAGATGGAAGGGGTCCGTCTCGCTTCTCTAAGTTCATTAGCGAGAGCCCATGCTTTTATACCTTCTGTATAAGCATTTATAAATTTAATAATTTCATTAGGAAATCACTTGACACCTCTAAGTGAGATGACTTAACTTTTTTTCTGTTTTCTTTCTTCCTGTTATCATGTGCTGTGTGGTTGGAATGAAAAATGTGCAAACGTCTAGAGTCCTCTCTACTACTTCCTGCTCGAATATCCTCCTCAAAATCTTAATTTACTTCACAGTAATTAAGATAAACCTTTCCCAAAATATTAATATGATTACTTGTTTCTTTAATTAATATTATTTATATTTACTACATCTGTAAATAAGTAAAATTTCTTACATTTCAATATAAAACTATTAAACAAAAAACAACGTCAATCAAACCCAAGAGGAAAAAAATGCAGAGATGTTCGAAATACTAAGTTGATAGAGTTAACAGATTATTATTATTATTATTATTATTATATTTATCTGTTATTATGCTATTTTTAAATTTAATTTTAATTATTATTATTATTATTATTATTATTATTATTATTATTATTATTATTATTATTATTGCTGTATCATAGAGATTATTATTAACTTATTCTTTCATATTCTGTCTTATTATCTTCCATAAATTCAAATTCTTAACAAAGTTAATCTACAATCGCATTTCATCTATAGAAACATTTTCATTCTAATATTGCATTATCTCATTTCATGAAACATGAACAAAATATGATTACCTAATGTAAAAGAAAAAATGTAAGTGAACAAAATATGATGACCCTATTACAATAATTTACCTTTAAATGAATCTTTAAAATATGAAAATTTGAATAATAAATGTTAAAATTAACTTCAACACATTGCATGACATACTAATTTCTAATTTCCTAATAATTCGCGAAATTGTTTTTTTTTTTTAATTAAATTACAGTGTTTATTAAATGCGATTTTATTTTGTTAAAGCTAATCAATTTATCGTAAAATATAATACTAACCCTGTTCTGGACCAATATTCCCTATATGGGAACAATTTTGTAGTGTCTCAATTATTTTGAATTTTTTAGGTACTTAAAGACAAACGTTAAAACCTCAATATTATAAATCCAATATTATAGTCACTAGAACTGTAAGATAAAATAAACTTCCAAATTATTTTTACTCTCGAAAGAGTTTATTTCATAGTTGCTTATTAGAGTTAATTTGATTCTGATTAGATGAAATTTTGAAAGTGTTGTAAATTTAATTTGAACATTTTTTCCAGTTTGGAATTTATTAACCTGCTCGAATTGGAATAAACGAAAAATTTATTTTTTAAAAAAGATTTAAATTAATTAACAATTTCCTATTTCGATGTTTCACATGGGTCATTGGGTAAGAAAAAACTAACTATTATCGTGAACACCAGCTAATTAAAATATATATATATAAACCCAAAACATTACTAATCAGTCTATCTATGCAGGTGATGTCGGGTTCTTACATAGTTTTACAACTTCTCTAAGGGAATCTAAGGTTTAAATTAATATGGCCTCTATATTAATATAAAAGGGGAAACTATGGCTTTGTTATTTAAATTTTTTAATAGAAAATTTAATATACCTTAAGACAAAAAAAAAATAAATTAAAAATTAAAAGTTTTAATACTATATGAATAATAATATAATGAGAGCTATCTTAACTTTAATATCTCTGATTTTGTTATTTAAACTGGGACATATTTATAATTTCAAATCTCACATTTATTTTATTAATGTTTTTATGTAGCTTTCTCACGCTTTCTCCGTATCTCTTTTATGTCCTTCATTAATCTCGTTTTGGGTTTGACTTGTTGGAGGACAATCTTCTGACAACCCCTTGTGGTTCATTGTGTTTGGGATCACTGGAGTTGTTGCTACCTTACAGTAAGATACAATACAATGAAATATTACAAAAGTAGTATCATTAAATTTTCGTGTTTTCAGTTTGTATCATTTTTTAACTTTTCTAATTTTTATAAGTTTTAGAATATTCGTATGAGCTAGTAACTCATCAGTTAAACCTTTTGTTAAATACAATGGCAAGAAAAAAAAATCGACTCTTAAAGTATTTTGGTATCTGTATAGAGCTGCGGAATTAATCTTTCAAATGATAGCAAACTTAGTTTAGATAATTTGGAATCGATTATTTTTTGCTTGCCAGTAAAGTATCCAGCAATGAATGTAAAATTATATAAATTCTTCAAATAAAACTATGCAGTATTATCTAATATTAAAGCAACTGCCTTATGCTTTCTATCTTTTAAGCTTTAATTGTACACGTGTTACAATTAAATGGACCATCCCTCTCAGAAAAACCCTCAATTTTTAGATTGCCTTAGTGATTGGGTTTAGCTTTCCTTAAGGCCAATATTGTTTGACTATGTTAATTATTTACTGTATGTTACCTTTCTTTCAACATTATTTTAGTTCAAGTTTAATAATTATTTCAACATTATTTTATTGGATAGAAATAATGAATAAAACCATGCTGGAAACCGTGAATTTTACATAATTATCTAAAAATTACAAGTAATTCATGGCCTTCCATTATAATTTTTAATTATGCTTGTTCGACGGTTATAAAGCTGATGAGGATGCCAAGATCTGCTTACACTTACAAGAAGAAATTTGCTTTAAAATGACTAACGGAAAGCCGAGCAATTTTTAAATTTACCTGTAAACGTATTTCTTTTCCTAATGTCTTAAATCTGACTTATTTTAGTCCCTTTAGTATTAAACCCCACACATTTTCTTTTGATCTTCTACATTACTTATTAATGGATGTTCATATTCTGTGCTTATTTTGAATTTAGAATTTTATAATTCATTTTTGTAGATGATACATATTCGTTATTGTCAACTTATTATTTTCAAGATCTGTTGATTTTAGCAAGTAAACCTGTTATATTTGGTGTTCGATAATTCCTTGTTGCATGTCTGATTTTCAAGGTATTTCAAGCCATATTTCACGATATTTCTGTTAAATTGATGTTAAAGAAGCATCCGTGTCTTCATTATTGCCGAATTTTGCATTACACAATTTGTGTAATGACAATTGAGAGATTTTTTTTTGAATTTTCAAATTTCATAAAAGTTCTCCATAAATTTTTTTTTATATTGAGCACAAGCAGCTAATTATTTTTACTAATTGCCTGTACACATTTCACTGTAAAGGGGAAAAATGGCAAGTATACGGTATATGAGAAACGAGTTTATGTTTATGGATTTATTTTCCGTATCTTACAATAAGACTGTTTACCTTTAACGTGACGTGTGAAAGACATTTTTTCTAACCTGTTACTATTGTAGAATTTCAAATCATTATTTTACGTTTCTATTATGCCAATTATATGATCTAAAATTGATTAGATTCCCTTAAAAGTTATTGTTGGTGTATAAATTTCCAAGAGACTTATTATTATTCAATGTTCAGAAATTTGTAAAACATGCTTAAAGTCGACATAAAAATATTGCTCGTAGTCAATACCATAGGAACACCATTGTAAAAGGCCCTCACAGGGAAAAGCCTACTTTAACTGATATCAGCAATCTGACTAAAACGTACCAGAATGGAATCTCCTCTTTCCAGCAGTATATCTTTCATAGATGCACGATTTCCGTATAATGTAGCGCTACTAGCCTTGTTGTATATGCTGAACTGCTCAATGCTCTTGAGAGCAATATATTTCTCTTCAACGAAAATGCAACAACCAAAACGCAATCTACCACTATAAACATTCTAAGGAAAGTACCATTAGTTTAAACATATAATTAGTGCTCCTTATTCACGTAGTCAAGTTCATGCATCTATATTAGATATTTAGAAGCCTAGGGAGCCTTTTAATTTAGAACAAAAAATTTTTAAAATTAAAATTAATTAATTCTGCCACGGTCTTTGATAATACTTAAGAAACTGTCCATTGCAAATAGAAATACCGCTAAATAGTAAAAACAAAAATGGCAAAAGAAGACTCAAGCGCATGTGAGGATCATTCAGGCATTAACCTGAGTTTCTGCGTATTTTACATACTTATATACAGCATTTCAGTTGTGAATTCTAATATCGTGAGAATGTGTGTAAAAATTGACCTCCGCTTAAAAGTGCAATTCATTTTTTTCTACTCCATTTCGTAAGCTGAATATGAATTTAAGGTAAAATCGCTTTCAGATTTAAAGGAAATAACATGTTATTAAGTAATTCTCAATTATAGTTCTGCCGGTTTTTTTTGTATGTATGTATTATGATTGCGTAAAACTCACAGTTTGTATATATGAAATTGAAAACAAACGTGATTTTACACAACATATTACTATTTAATTTATATTTAATCAGTCAGGATCTTTAGAATATTCTTCTTCTCTAGCCACTGTTAGGTTAGTCATCCTATCCACGGATTTCTTGGTTTAATAAATGTTTAAAGCATGAATTTGGCATCAGTCTATTAACATGAATTTAACATTATAAAATGTCCTATAAGTCGTTAGAAATAAATATTGACTGCTATTTTGGTAAAAAAAAAAAAATGGAAAAAAATCAGTAACCATGAAAGAAAGAAAGGAAAAGAAAAGCAGCGATTTTTAACCAGTTTGCCGTGAGAGGACCTCAGGTATACGCGAAAATTTTCATAAACCCAAAAATATATAAAAGCTTGTTAAAAATTTTAATTATCTTTTTATTACAAATTATAAAAAGTTGTTTTCTTCGTGTTAATAATTAAAGCCTAAAACTTTATCCTCTTATTCAGTTCATCATAATTGCAGAAGTTTAACTATAGATTCAGAAGTTCTGTGAAGTAAGAAGGTTGAAACACACATTGTCCTAAAGAAACCATTTTTTTAACTTTCAAAATCATAGGTACTTGTAAATGGTTATATATAATTTACTAATGTAATATACACGTGCAATATTTCGTACTTACTTACTTCAGGAAAATTTCGAGATATTTCAGATGGAAAATGGTAAGAAATTAAACGGATGGCAATGGCATTAATCTTCTGGCTTACGTAATGAAAATCATAAAAAAAATCTACCACCTCAGATTATTTGCTCTTTGGGGTAAGATATTAGAAGCTATTAAATTACAATTTATTTTCATATGATGCTCTTAAATATCTGTTCCTTTTGCACCCTATGCATGAATATGTTTAGTAAAAAATGTTTATGAATTTATTACCTTTTAATAACTTTTCCTCGTTCCATTAGAACAAGTAATTAAAGGCTAAAATACTTTATATGATAAAAGCGATATAGACGGCACAATAAAATCTAGTAGAAGCCGGCAATCTGATGACGAAATTCGTTATTTTTTTCCCAAACGAAACTATCGTGGCGCCATCGACAGCCATAAATCAAGCGTGTGGGCCAATGGCCCGAAATCCATTCAGAATTGTGTTTTCGTTTGTTGCCATTGCGTGTCTCCACAATAAAACTGTCCATAGAATATTTCTATCCCACAATTACATTAGAACAGTGCTTCCTATTCTTTATTCTTCTTGTGGAGTTTTATTGAATGGTTCTTTTTTTTTTAATGTTACTTATTTCAAGACCAACCAACACCTGAACGAATAATCATTCTCGCTAATGCCTCTTCATCGGTCACATCATCTTTTACAGTTGAATGATAATCGTTTTCATGTAAATAAAATAGAAGAATAAGCTAATACAAAAATGAGTTCATTTTCTATCCCTTTTTCCTTTTGGGATTTTGTACAACAATGAAAATTAAATTTTAATTTTGTGCAAGAATATAAAGCGCAGGGAAAGTACTCAGATTTGGGTTGAGTAATTTTGATCAACACATTAGACAGCAAATATTAGAGTATAGATAGTATACATGTATTTTGTAAGTAAATCATCGTGTATTTTGTGTACCATTTCTTTAAAAAAAAGTTTTGATCGTATTTTCGAATTTTTATAACCATTATTTTTGCCGCTTACAATTGAAGGCTTTAATTCCAAAGTAAGCGATATTCAAAAATAACAAAATGTGGGACGGACAAATTTGCATTATGAAATAAACATTCTAAGTATTAATTGCAAAGTAACAATATTAGTAACTGGGGTTCCCTCTAATCCCTCAAAATTTCAAGTTTCTAACTTAAAAGTTCCAGAGTAACTGAACTTTCTCTTTGATTTCTTTCTCTGAAATAGCGGTGTGGACATGGTTCATTTTAGAATTGAACCTTCATTTAAAATTAAACCTTAATATTCATTGAAATTTTATGATCCAAGCAGTGTTTAGCATCATTATTTTTTTTTGACACAGGGAATCTTATGTTCTAAGTTTGCACGCTACACACATAAAGAAATAAAACAGAATATTTATAAAACTGAATACAGTATTTAAATTTATCTGAAAAATGAAAAATGCTAATTTATTAATCATTACATTTTCATTCAGTTGGTAGTATAATAAGATTTATATTGAAAAATCTATAGTTTTATAGTTAATAAATAAAATGAAAAATAGATAAGACATGCCGATATTATGAAATAAAAAGCTAACCAGCAAATCAATTTAGGGTCATCTGTGAGACACAGTATTTAGAAAAATATCAGCATTTTATTACTTGAGATTCGTGGGTTTGTATTTCAGTGTCGTGACAATCAAGGTACGTTGGGGTTACACGTGTTGCGAACCTCGTCACCAGCTGCAGCTGTTGTGACAACCATACGGAAACAACCATTTTCAATACTACATTAGGAGGTGTTTTTTATATGATTTGTCTACGTTTTATTTTATTCATCCAAATTTTTTTCTTAAGTAAATATATAATTAAAAATTAAGCCACCCATCAGCACCTTGAAAGGCATTTTGATCAATTTTATTCTGATTAACGTATTTACAATTCCCTTAAAGAGATTGAAATGTAAATATTACCAATGTTTATAATTTCTTTCTTTTGAGAAATTTTAGTGGCTATTTTGTACCCAATTTCCACCAAAGAGTAAAGATATGCCATTCACCCCCTTATGCAGTTAAAAAACAACAACAACAACAACAACAACAACAACAAAAAAACAGTTCTAAACTAATCAGAAATTTCTGTTTATGTCATAAAATTTAGCTAATGTTCTACATTAAAGCCTATATGCCTGTATAGAGATTTAATTATTCATTTAATTATTTATTGTTTTAACAAAGCTTTATCGTTTTAACTTTGTTTTAATAAAATATACAGTTTATTTTTAATGTTTCGAATTTGCAACAACAATGGCAAGCATGTCTTTATAAATTAGTTGATATAGAATAAGGATTTTTAAACATTATTTTAGATAATAGCATGACTACGAAGTATTAAATTTCAAATATGCCACGAAAATAACATTAAATCTCTGTATCATACGATCCCCAGGAACTCAGAAGGTTAATGAATCCTGTTTTAAATTCGCTAGACGAAAATAGGAACTCGAATTTAGACAATAGTTAAAAGAAAAAAAGCTATTAAGTCTTATTATACGTACTATCGAATACTTCCTTCTTCATCATTCTCATCGTGAACCTTCAGGGATCGTCTTCCTTGATCATAGTCCTATCTTTCTTGGATATCCAGCTTAACGTTGTTTTATTAGTCTTCCTTTCTATCTTACTGTCGTCTTTCGTCCAGCAAGAAGATACCAACTTTTTTTGTCTTTGAATTTTCCTCAATCGTTTTCCCTCTCTTAAATCTCCTCGTATATCTCCATTGCTCGCCAACATGTTTTTCCAACTGATTCTCATATAGTACTGTATTAAGCGAGAACCTTGATTCAAAAATAATTATGATTCATGCAAGCATACAGTTATACTCTGTCCAACGAAAGTTGGAGTGGGCGTGTTCAGTTAAACTTCCTATTTCAATTGTTAGACATCGTTGATTCTACTTTGGCAACAATGTCTAACAATTGAAATAGGAAGTTTAACTGGACATGCCCACTCCAACTTTCGTTGGACAGAGTATAGAAATGTTCAATTAGAGCAATTTCACTCTATCTTCAAAGATAGGACTAAATCATTACACAGTAGCAAAATAAGGTTAGTAATATGGCTTTAATTGATAAGCTATATAAAACTTCTTTTTTTTCTGTCGAGGAATATTAAGGT
The DNA here is from genome assembly GCA_023313115.1 of Rhysida immarginata. Classification (NCBI taxonomy): domain Eukaryota; kingdom Metazoa; phylum Arthropoda; class Chilopoda; order Scolopendromorpha; family Scolopendridae; genus Rhysida; species Rhysida immarginata. The sequence goes on from JAHWFO010001556.1 coordinate 348,757, forward strand.
AAAATCGGATAAATTCTTTTTGAAATACTGGTGAAGTTAAAACATGGTATGGTTTGAATATCATTGGCAACTGCTGATCGTTCTGTTTGAATATCATTTAGAAGTCAAAGAGTAGGTAATAATAAAGCTGAAGATATTCTTTCAAACATATCATAATTATAATTCAGAAAAGGGAAGGAAAATTACGCGACTTGGACTCGAACCAGGGATCACGCCTTTCGCTGGCGTCACTCTAATCAATGGAGCTACCGCGGACAATGAATCGCCGAAATTTACAATATGTACACAAGGACTTCCCTGAAGTCACCAAATTAACACGACTGGCTGAGCAGACTCCCGACCAGAGTTTCGGGAATCCTCCTTAATCTTAAACCATCAAATAAATTGATGAAAATTCAACTCAAAGAGAAGGTAATAATGTGACTGAAGATATTCTTCAAGCATATCATAATTACAAAGTAGAAAAGGGAGTTGATTTGGCGATTTCATGGAAGTCCATGTGGGCATATTGTAACAGCTTGACGATTCATTGTCCGGGTTACCTTAATTGGTTAGAGCGGCATCAGCGAAAGGCGACTTTCCCTTTTCTGCTTTGTAATTATGATTATTTAGAAATATTTTTCAACGACTAGTACTATCATTGACTAGTACTATCAGTATAACAGTCATGTTCAATAAATAATAATGAAGCTTCACCGCATGTCACCTACCATCAATTTTAACTGCGGAAGTCTCATAAACGGTTCGTTATCCGAATCATGTTTATATGAACTTTGGTTTTCATCTCGCTGTGGGGAATCACCACTAGAAGTCTGTGACAAGGGTTTAGATACACCCTATATAACAGAAACGTTCCAAAAATCATTCAAGATCATGGAGCAGTCCCTGTGAGGTATTATAGTCAAATATGCTCTACCCATGGAACGATGTCGGCGAGGTTAATAAGGAGTTATTCCTTGATTGGTTGGTTGATTGCTGGTTTATGAGCGCATCAACACAATTGCGCCTTATTTACATTGGGATTCGAATCCGCAACCAGACGGCCCCTAAAACTGGTAAGCCAAGAGCCCTAAACGTGTCGGCTACCTAGCTGGACTAATAGGGAATATGATCCGTTCTCACAACGAGCGCTCATGCTGTGAATTCCACTTCTTCGTTAATGCCTTCTCCGCGTTTGGCGAGGGTTGTGACCTGCTGCTATTGCCCATCCTAAGGCATCCTAGATATATAATTCTAGGGAATCAAGCGTGGAGATCTGGTTGGCCATTCTATCCACTTACTATCTTCGCTTTTGAGAAAAACGTCGACCGGAATCGCCGAATACAGACAAGTTTTATCGTCCAAGAAATGAAATGCGGACCAAAGGCTCCTTTGAAAATCATAACATAGTAGTCTGACATTCAACGATCAGAGTGTAGCGGGCGTCCGTGTAACATGATGCCACCCAACACAATCAGCCTACCACCATCATAATGAGATGGTGGAGCAAGATATCGAGTCCTAGACAATCTACAAGAGTTTTGTGTTTAAACTGAAGCAGGACTCGTCACTGGGCAGAACACAGGCTCATTGAGCTTGGGTACAAGATTGAGAGTGTCTGTACCATTTAAGACGGTCACTTCTTTGCGCTGAGGTGAGAAAATTGCAGACGATCGTTCATCTTGCATATAGGATTCTCACACGAGGTCATATATACACAGTTTTGCTCAATATTTTGGTTTCCATTGCAGCTGACAGATTTAGAGAGAGTTGCCTCACTGTTCTTGGGCATCCTTACCGATGTGTTTTGGTTATTGTTTCTGAAATTGCCTTAAGAGATGGAGACTATTTGCCTGGAAACTTGTTACTTCGGCTTTAGATTGATCTGCTTCCAATCTTTTGACTGCCAAAATCTTAAAGAATTGTCCAAATGTTGATGTGGAAGCAAGTTTTCACTTTGAAGACGAGCTCCAGCTACATTGACTGAAATACTCAATGTTAAAATCTTTTCTGAGTGTTACATGTTTGGAAACTACAAGATGCATGTCTTCAGTTTCATATTTCTATCCGTACTACATGCGTTCTGATTGGATATATAAGCTTAATGTTAACTAGAAACATTCTATTCCAAGTTTTCCAGAGTTCGTTGTTTACTTATTGAGATACGGTAATCTTTATTAGGTTTTTGTCATTTTAGTTTAGGACTCCAATATACAGGGTGATTATAATTAAAGTGACACCATTTAGACCCTTCTAGCGGCCGTTCTGGTAATCAGATTTTGACGAAACTTGAGATATATGTTATACAGATCATGGGGAAGAGAATTTTGCGATAAAAAATTAGTTCATATTTTGACCGCTACGTCAAAATAAGGCGCATGAATAATAACAAAAACAAGTTAATAACACAGGAAAACCTCTTGTCCACAAAAATGTTTAATTAGACATATACGTATTTCGAACCCTTTAGGTTCATTATTCAATGCCAAGAGGTTTTCCTGTGTTAATAGAGAGGTTTAGTGCCACGTAAACGCCTTTTTCAGATTAGAAACGTCACAGGCGTTCGCGTCACGTTCGCGTTTACGTGGTGCTGAACCTCTCTATTATGTTGCTTTCCACAGTTATTGAACGTTTTTCAAAACACAAGTTAGAAGCAGAGAAATTTATAAAATCAGAGCAATTGTTCAATGTGCATTCCATTTGTGTCAATGACATGTTCAAAGCGCATTATTGCATGTTCCACAGTAGAGCGAAGGGTTTCCTGAGGAATCGCAATGATATGGCGTGTTATGCATGCTTTCAATTCAGGGACAGTCCGTATTCTTCCTCCATAGACATTATCTTTCAAATATTCCCACAACCAGAATTCACAAGGGTTTAAGTCCGGTGAACGAGGAGGCCATGCAGTTGGAAAAGTTCTCGAAATCACTCGATAATCTCCAAAATGAGTATGAAGCAGTTCCTTCACTTGTCGTGCAATGTGGGGTGTTGCACCATCTTGCATAAAGACAGTAGTGTCTAAACATTGTCTTTCTTGTAAAGCAGGAATGACTTTTTGCTGCAGAAGTTCGCAGTAACGAGCACCAGTGATTGAGCAGGATTGACTTTTAGTGCCTTGAGGAGTGTTCTCTTCAAAGAAAAAGGGCCAAGAATGAAATGTGAAGTGAATCCGCACCATACAGTCACGTAATCAGAGTGCAAAAGCTTTTCATGCACAACCATCGGCTTTTCAGTACCCCAGATGCGACAGTTTTGAGCATCCACTGCTCCGTCTAGTGTGAAATGCGCTTGATCTGACCACAAAATGTTCCATGGCCATGCATTATCGACGGCTATTCTAGCCAGAAACTGGCAAGCAAAATCAGTGCGTTTTTCCGGATCTTCATGAAGCAACTTTTGAACCACCTGGATCTTGTATGGATATCGCTTTAAAATGGAATGGAAAACATTTTGTACGTAGACCACAGAATAGACAAATCACGTGATACGACTCGAGCACTTGCTGAAGAATATTGGGAACTTGAAGCACTCTCCACTACAGCAGCAGCAACGTCTCCACAGTCTCATTTGCAATTCGTTTCCGTCCTCTCCCTGGCAACGCACCCATCTCCCCAGTTTCTTCAAATTTCTTAATCATCTTTTTCAAACCATTAATGGACATAGGCCCATTTCGCAAGTTTTTCAAACGTCGATATTCTCTTAGTGCAACAGAAGCATTATTGCAGTTCTGGTAAAACAACTTCACCAATAAAGCTCGATCCTTTTTAGCTAAAGCCATCGTGAAGAATGACTTTACATTTAATTTCACTGTCATTTTAAAGCTTTTCTAATTTTACATCTCATTTGCTTAACGTCTCTGATTGAGTAAAAATTCTCAGATAGTTTCTTACATGACTAGCGCCATATTTTGACGTAGCGGTCAAAATGTGAACTAATTTTTTTTTATTGCAAAATTCTCTTCCCCATGGTCTATATAACATATATCTCAAGTTTCGTCAAAATCTGATTACCAGAACGGCCGTTAGAAGGGTTTAAATGGTGTCACTTTAATTATAACCACCCTGTACCTCAAACAGGGTGTTTCAAATAAAGCGTAACAGTGGAATATCTAGAGAAGTACCCTTCGGTTGAAAAAAACAAAAGACACGTGTTTAATATTTTTCAATAAGCTATCCAATGTTACAAAACTCGATGCCCCACCCCCATCCCCTGAGGGTTGGGGAGTGGGAAATTTTGAAATTTTAAATAGGAATCCCTTTTTTAATGGTACTTTCCGATTGTACACAACATTTGAGAAATTTTTTATTCTAGGTATTTTTTCAATTGATCAACCGTTTAGGAGATAGAGGCACTGAAATTGTGGAACTTTTAAAGTTTTAAACCCAATTTTATCGATGAAGACAAAGAGATAGAGAGTGGTTCATAGAGACATTCCTATTCTGCTTTTTGAAGTATCCGAAGTCAGAATTTCTAAAATCCAAAATTTTTTAGTACATAAGCAGAGTCTGTGCGTGTGTATTAAAATTTTTAACGACTTTGGATTTTTAAAGACCATCAAAAAGTAGAATAGGAATATCTCTAAGACCCAACCTCAATCTCTTTGTCTTCATCTATAAAATTGGGCTGAAAACTTTAAAAGTTCCACACTTTCAGTGCCTCTATTTCTGAAACGGTTAAATCAATTGAAAAAACGCCAAGAATAAATCATTTTTCAAATGCTGTATACATTCTGAAAATACCATTATAAATGGGTGTTCCTATTTAAGATTTTAAAGTTACCCCTCCTCCACCCTCCAGGGGGGGGGGGGCGGTTTTGGTATCGTTGGATAGCGTTTTGAAAAATATTAAGCTTAAATTTATTTTGTTTTCGATCCAATGTGTATTAGGCTAGGATCACACTGGCATAAAACGCCGCGTAAATACGCCGACGTAACGACGCCCGTGATGTCACTTCCGGTAAATAGCATGGTGCCGCGCATGGCGACGTCGTTACGTCGGCGTATTTACGTGGCGTTTCACGCCAGTGTGACCCAAGCCTTACTCCAGATATTCCAATGTTACTCTTTATTTGAAATAGCCTATAGTCTGCCCAACAAAAGAAAACCTAAGTGTGTCTCATTATATCTCCGACTTCACTTGTTAGACCGGAAAGTTTACCAATTAAGAATTAAAAAGAGGTAGCGGTCAATCCATAGATGTGCATTTTGATTGCAATGCGATCATCGTTCAGTGGTCTCATACGCTGCTGCTTCTTAATTGTAAATGTCCTGAGTTTGGTTGCCCTCTTGTAAATTTAATTGGACACGTACAGGTTTTCTTTTACTGGACAAACTATAAATGAATATGTTAAAAAATCCTATAAAACTAGTTCAGATATACGATGCATTCGGAAAGAGAGCTGACCAGTTCTCGACTCCATCGGGTTATGGGTACAAATTCCGCCGTGGGCATGGGCGTTCATGTTTATCCCAGATACATCCCCAAAAATCCTAACAAAAAACCCGTTCCGATCTTTAAGATTTTTTTTTAAGATCTGTGTCTTCTGCCATGAAAGTTTTGTAATCCGAATATCCATTTTTATCAATCACGAACACCTTTTTTTTTCTTTTAGCGGCAGTTGACTACAGTATATAATTTAAGAAATTAAGTTTTATAAATCTATCAAGCTGTTAAGTTTGTAAAAATTACTCTTCTTAAAACTCAAATCTAAGATGGCCTAAAAATTTCATTGACTCTTTCACGCGGCCTTGTTCTTTCATAAATAATCAATTGAAATTATTAAGTGAGTGGGTGAGTTTGGTAGCACTTTTTTTTGCTGAATAAGAATATAATTTTGAAATTTCTCTAGCACGCACAGTTTTTGAAATAAAGTGAATTAAAATGAAATATGGTATTGGCCAGTACAAAATGGTATATTTTTGGAGTTTTGAAGGTCATTGGACTTCGATACACACGATATACGCCAAAAGCTGTGGACACCACTATCAGTAAACAAGAACACGATTCCACAATAAGATATCTTAATGACCCAGATATACATTTCGGGAGCTACGCTTCCTTCATCAGTGAGTCAAGTGAGTCATTGTACTTCCTTAAAGCATGCAGATCGGTTAAACCAAGTACTGCTGTTTCATTTGTGAATGGGATAGCTAGGCAAAACATTTTCACTGCAGCACAAAGAACTGGATACATCGCCAAAATTTGACTCCTAGGCAAATGAATGTCGAAAATAAACATCTAGTCGAAATTGAGACAATCCTGTTGCCTCCACTTCGCATCAAACTGGGTTTAATGAAAAACTTTGTAAAGGCAATAGACAAGCAGGGCGCGAGATTCCAGCATCTGGAACAGAAATTAAAGGAAGGCATTTTTGTCGGCTCTCAAATCAGGGAGCTAATGGCTGATAACGGGTTTGAAACTACATTGAACGCAATTGAATTAACAGCTGAAAATCCCTAAAAGTTGTAGCTCACGGACTTTTGGGAATAAACAAGGAATCTAACTACGCCAAATTTGTTGTTCAGCTTATGCAAGCATTTTATGAATTGGGATGCAATACGTCACAAAAGATTCATTTCCTGTATTCCAACCTTGATGATGCGGTACCAGCGAAAATGGACCCCTAACTGCTGGACGCTTTTTCGGGGCCTTCCAGACGCCACGTATAAAAGAAAATCCTCGGAAAACGGGTTTAATTTGTTGAAAGCTGAACGTTTAACTGTTTGTCGCATTTCAAAACATATACGGCGTAGTTTTTAAGTAAGTAAGCTTTGATATAAAAAATCAAGGTACAAAAAATTGGTGCATGATGGGAAATAATCGTTTTCATTTTTGTAATCAGCATTAAAAACACTATAAGAAACACCTAATTTGGTTTTGTGAGCATTTTGGTCGGTGACCAGTGCAATCATTTATTTTCGTTCAGGTTAAACGAGTAACATTGAAAACACAGGAATCAATATAAAAAACTACAGCAAATGTTCAAAATGACCTACACAAAAGCAAATGCATTCGTCGGATGCAGGACTGTCTCACACGTTCAAAAATTTCCGGTGTGCCCCCAGTTTGCTGGCATCAGTCTTCCACGTTCTGTTGAAGATCCTCAATATCATAAACAGGAGCGGAATAAACAATAGATTTTATATGTCCGCATACATAAAAATGCATAGAGTTGAGATCGGGATTTCAAGCAGGACGGGCTATACGTATTAAACGATTAACGTCATGTGGGTATAATTTTTCAAGAAATTATTTTAGGACATATAAACTTTTTTAGTTGTAGAAATTGATTACTTATAGTCAGTCCTCTAGTTATATTACACACTGTATAATGCATTGTTTAGAAAAACAGCTATCCAAATTCTATTTATTTTACTGAATTCAAAAGGGTTATATGCACCCAAACAATAATGGAATGTTTTTATCAAGCAGTATAGGGCAGCTTTAAAATTTTAAGGAGATATTAATATCAACATGAAATTAATAGTCGATTAAATGATTCTATCTTGATAGTAAATTAATTCCAAACGGCTTATAGCATAGAATATCATAAATTATCGTGAGTGAGCGTTTTTTAAATACGAGTATTGCTTCAAGTTAAAACGAAGATTATATGTATCGAAGCTGGGTCTCTAATATTGGAAGATATAAAGTTGTAATTACCAACGACGACGATGATGATGATAACTTGTTTTCAGTTCTGAGAAATATTCCAAGTTATCACTTTGGTAACGCACGACTTGAGAACTTTCACTTTCAGAAAAAAAATTTGCCCCGTCCTTAAAATTTTAATTACACTGTCATTAATTGTATCAATTGACAAGGTGTAATTTTTATGTCTCGTCTGTAACAACCCGTCTTCTGCTTTCTTCTTCTCTAAGTCTGCCCTCTCGACATAAGGTGATAAAAAGCATGTTGCTGTGGTCCATCCTCACTTATTTAAATTTTATTTTTTCCTGAATATTTTAACGGTTATTTATCTTTAATGTCAAAAAAGAACAATGAGAAAAGGAGAGGAAGATAATTCAATGCTATTATACGCATAATTAACAAAGTGTCGACATTTATTGCATAACGTTGCATAACGTTTTTATAAAAAGAGAAAAGCAATTTGCGATACACAGAAGTGAGGTTGGAATTTTCTTTATTTTGTGTTCTGAAAAGGATTTTCTCTGTTTTTAAAAAATTTTTGAAAAAATTACCTTTACTTATTTTTTTTTTTTATATTCGAAACAAAAATTTTCATATGATGCGCAATGGAAACTTTATTCTTTTAGTCCGTAAAAAAATGTTAATCTGCTATAAAATACTGTAGACAATTGTAAGTTCCTCAGAGGAAATGCCACACCATGAAGGAATGCTCAAAACATGGTAGAAGTTAGAACACCGAGAAAATGATCTTAATTAAAAAAAAAAATTACCCTATGGTTGAAAATGATTATTATGATAGGCGTACCTTTGGTGACACAGCGTGGCATTGATTCCAACAACACTCGAATGGCATCCTGTGGTATCTACAATTCGTCTTCATTTCGAGAGCGAGGAGAATATTCACTTAACGGCCAATCGTGTCCCTGAACGCCTTGGGCAAAGAAGCCCTGAAGATCGTCATCAATGTATGCGTGGCCAACGAGAAAGACGCAATGTATGTGTATGTCGTCATCGTACGCGTTATACGTATATTACAGTTTATGCTAGTCTAATCCCCAATTGCCTTCTCCCCCTTCTTTCCTCTTATTTCTTAAACCTGCTAAAATGGGAATCAGGCAAGATGATTTTCGAAAAAACAAAATGGATCCGGATAGCAAAGCACAACAACAATAATAAAAATAAAAGAGAGAACTAAAAAGTATCTTAAGAGAATGGCACCTCAATCATGATTCCATATTGACGAACTACAGTACACGATACTAAATAATAACAGCATAATCAGTTTGATTCTCACGTTACCTCCAGTCTCTTACTCGAAGATCATCGCTGCGGAGAAAGAAGCAGATTCGCCACTAAATACTGCATTTATTTCGCCAAATAGCAGAAAGTTCTGGTTCGACACCATTGCAATCGAGAACGCAGCTAGTTCCCTCTTAGATGCAGTCTTCGCAGAGAACGGCTTGACTGCAGGCTGACCTCGGGCAATACTTGAGATATCGTCTGCGTTGAATATTTGGATCATCCAAAGCCAGTATAATTCACAGAATGTCACCAGTTGTGGACTGTGGGGCCTTTACTGCTTGCCGTCGTATACGTCAATCTATGGGTTTTGCTTCTTCTAGGTTGCAACGACATGCTGTCTCCAAATTCTATCTACGGCTGGCTTTCGCTTTGCAATAAATTACAATGGCCGACAGTGACAGCGTATCCCACTTCGTGGTTTATTCCGAATGTGGTTTATATTTTTGAAAGGAATCTGAAGCCACTGAACATGTCAAGATAGAAGTAGGAGTGATGGAGGAGAAGATGAAAGTGAAAGGTGTGTTTTGAATTCTGTTGCGAGACTAAACATTTGTACGTATGTAAAATATTAAACGCATCAGTTTGTTGAAAAATACTTCATGAAAAAAACGCATCTTCAAGGTATATTTACTACTCCGACTTTTTTCTGACGAAAAGAATAGTGCAAACAACGAATTTCTATGGTTTTTAGAAAATCGAAAAGTTTAGCTTAGCAGATTAGTTTTCTCATTTTCATACAGTCATTGTCAGAACATCTAATTACGTATAGCTTGTAATATGCATAACGCTTTAGCAAAAAATCATTGCGTGGCATTTTCGCTGCGAGGCAATGTATTTCCTAATAGAGTAGTCTTTCTGTACGAGACCTCGGAGTCACGCTTTATTCCTAATTCAACTATCATCGCTAACTTCAAGAGTAAAAAGATTGAATCTACCAAAAGAACGCCTCGTAAAACTATCAAAACCGACATAATGGGGGGAAAGATTCTCAAGTTAAACAAAAGTACTTCTGTGACAGTATCAGGATTATTTATTGCCAGTAGCATTAAAAAAAGGTCACACCATGATATGACTAGCCATGATCACAATTTAGCGAGCGACTCTAAATTTTTTGTTTTAACCCAGAAATTTTTTACTGTGAAATTTTGTATATTTCATAAGGGAAGTTTATAGAGACAGAGCATCATCTTGTCCGTGTAAATTTTAATGGTGTTTCAATTTTCATGAAAACCTAAAGACGAAGAGCGACATTGTTTGTTTTGATCTCACGAAATCAAAACTCAAAACTGACGTGTCAGTATCATCAGACATTGGAAAGTGGAACTGGAATGTCAAGTTCAATCGGACTGATAGATTTTATCGATTTCTGGAAATACTAAAACTTCGTGTTAGGTTTGTACGCCACGATCAATCGAAGCAGGAAGGACTATTGCTAGGACTTCATTCAAGCTACTGTCATCGACGTTTTGCTTCTGGATTATACAGAGTGAATACAAAAGTATGAACCCCCCTTTTATTTTTTGAACCGAAGCAGATATGTCAATTTTGATGAATCCAATGAATAGGAAGTTGTGGGTGGCCTATCCCATGGTGCACTTTTCATCATCCCAAATATGCAAATTAGGACACATTCAAAATTTATCTCAAAAACCGTAAGGGATAGAGAAAAATACCCAATTGCAAACTTGTTCAGCATAAAAAAACAAACAAAACAAAAAAAAATCATCCAAATCGGACCAACCAATCACCCACAATCACGTTGACCATGTTGACCATTTCCGGAACAGTGTAGCTTGCTATCCTGGAATTGTTTTGTCTTCTGTGTGCTGAAACATGCCTTTTATTTGCTTTTCCGCATGAAAGTGAATGTGGGTATGGTAATTTATGTTAATTTTTTGATTTGCATGCTTTACATGGTGGAAATATCAACATTCAGTTTTCCTTGTGCAGTGTGACTGTTTGTAAGCTACAAACAGTTCACCATGTGATTGTGGGTGATTGGTTGGTCCGATTTGGATGATTTTTTTTTGTTTAGTTTGTTTTTTTATCGTTCAGTAAGGGGTCCATAGTGCTGTTTCTATCGATAAAATTGGTAGAGACTTTACAACACAACAAAGGGAGAACAGAGTTTCCGACTAGTTTCGCCATTTATTCCCGGCTTTATCAAGGATACACACAAGAGGACATACAGAAAATATGGTACAAAATGAGAACATAATTGGATGAAGAAATAAGAAATAGTAAATAATATAAATTTTACAGTAGCGACATTGAAAGGAGAATGGCTGGATAAGGAACCAATAACAATGAAATTATAAGGAAACCTTGAGAGGAAAATTAATTGAAATATAAAGGAAAAAGTGATGTCATAACACAAACAAAATTGAAAACGCGGACCTAGAAGAAAACTCATCCGGAGTTAACGTAAACTAAGTTTACGCTAACAATTAATTTAAATAATAATATAGAATAATATAGAAAAAAAATTTGGAAATTGTTCGGTCTAACAGAAGAGAAAATGACTTGATTAGAGAAGAGATACAGGAATTGAAGGAGATGATAAGACTTGATAAAATAGAAAATAAAAAAGAGAGAGAGAAGAAGTATTGTCCAATCATGTTCTCATTCTGTACCATATTTTCTGTATATAAAGGCTTATGTCCTCTTATGTGTATCCTTACGGTTTTTGAGATAAATTTTGAATGTGTCCTAATTTGCATATTTGGGATGATGAAAAGTGCACCATGGGATAGGCCACCCACAACTTCCTATTCATTGGATTCATCAAAATTGACATATCTGCTTCGGTTCAAAAAATAAAAGGGGAGTTCAGACTTTTGTATTCACCCTGTATTGTAATCGGGAAGCTCTGATCTTTATACAAGGTGAGGTATTTATCTTGAGACAACTGAATATCTCGGAAACTAAGCATTGTACGAAAAAATGTCCAAAATCAAAAGTGAATTATTTGGCAGGAGAAATTCATTAGTTAAAAAAATTACCCAGCCCCCTTATGAGGGGAGCTGGGAGGAGAGGGTAACTTTGAAATCTTAAATAGGAGCCCCTATTTTTAATGGAATATTCAGATTGTACACATTATTCGAGAAATGTTTTATTCTTGGTGTTTTTTCAACTGATCCAACCGTTTAGGAGATAGAGGCCCTGAAAGTGTGGAACTTTTAAAGTTTTGAACCCAATTTTATCGATGAAGACAAAGAGATAGAGAATGGGTCTTACAGACATTCCTATTCTACTTTTTAATGGTCTTTAAGAATACGAAGTCAGAATTTAAAAAATCCAATATTTTTTTCAATACACACGCTGCCCCCATAGGACTGCTGCCCCCAAAAGTTTACTTGTGCTCTAAAAAATTATTGAAGTTTCCGAGATAGTCAGTTGTCTCAAGATAAATGCCTCACCCTGTATATGATCCGGCGAAAAAGAAGCAGAACATAGAGAGGCGTTCACTGACAAAACCCTGGAAGCACAAATTGCATCAGCAGAATTCGAAGACAAAAACAGCATAGAAAAATGTCTCTGATGGTAGGTTCATTGTTCAGAAAGAGCATGTTCCTGGAGGCCAAAGAGTAAACGCTCAATATTATGTGAATATTTCCAATCGGTTTTAAAAGAACACACGTCAATTGGGTGTCTATTACAACAATTTCCTTATACGTTATTGTTAAAGCAAAATATAAGATTTTGCTCATTCCTTTTATCGCCAGATTACTCATTTGCAGATTATTTTATAATCTCTAAAATGAAAACTGCTCTGAAAGATCCAACTCGAAGACCGTTATGAACGATTTTTCTAAACTCTTTACTATATTATTTTTTAAATTACCATTTATGTGACTGCGAGTGGAAATCTTGAAAGGTTGGCAAAAAGTGAGCACAAAAGTGTAAATCTACCCATGTGGGTGCATTTCGGTGAAAATCATGAACGTTTCGCAAAAAGTGTGCACGAAAGTGTTCTTATTCTGAATCCTTATTGTCAGACAGAATATATTATATTTGAAAACATTTTCAAAACAACACAATGAAACACTATTTTTTTTATCCGAGGAATTGAATTTATAAAATACATGCACATAAGAAAAACTAAAAAAAATGCGAAAATTAGCTTTTATAAGGTTATAAAATAAACTTAAATTATGAAAGAGATACGATTTTTCGCTCATAGGGACTCCTGGAACGATGCACTCCTGGAAAGGTGCTCCCCTGGCATTCGCCTGCCCAAACACGACCATCCGACTGGAATAGATTGTAGCGTAATTCGTCACTCCACCAAGTGTCTTTTCACTCTTCGACAGTCGAATGTCTGCGTTCCAAATATCACTGGAGTTTGGCAGCCTTTTCGTTTGGATATACCGAATGCATGCCATAGTTTCCATCGTGCAAGTCATTTTCATGTAGATTAGGAGGTAATCCATTCGATTATTATAGGGTTGTGTACATAACTTGAAAGACGTCCGAAGTATTGTTTCACAACAAATATTTAAAGTAGCCGCCTCCAAGAGAGTACATGGCAACCAAGCATCCATGTTTGCGTATTTTCATGAGATCTCCTACCAATGAAACACCTTGAAGAAATGAGAGGCGAATACATAGTCTGGGATCAAATCTTCTAGTTATGCAGTTAATTAACTCTTGTAAATGGATATTAAAAAAATTAACGAAAAATATTAAAAAATTTTAAGATTGCAAGATTAAAATTTTACATTTTTAAAATAAATAGAATCATTTCTTTAAATTTCTTTTGCTTTTTAAAATATTAGAACTATTAATGTTTATAAAGTAATATATGCGTATGATTTGCTGGGAAATACGTTTGAAATGTCTACTGGTTTAAAATCATATTTAATAATTAAAAAAATATTTCAAAGTATTTTTATCAAAAAAGGGTCAAGAGAAGAGAAGATACAAACCTCTTGTCCACATATAATTTTATAAAAAATTTGGATGCGCATTTCGACCACACTGGCCATCCAGCAAGAATACGCTTCCAAGCTTTTTATAGGTTATATGGATAAGCGGATTTGTGTCTTCTCCTTTCTTGATATTATATCCACAGATTCATTCTGTTTATTATTATTATTATTATTATTATTATTATTATTATTATTATTATTATTATTAAATAAGGGCCAGTTTAAATGTTTGGTTGCATGATCTTTTTGCTTGGAACTCTGCTAAGACCTTAAAGGATTTCACGAATTATTTCATTCATAAATCACCCCAATTTTATTCCTTCATTTTCAAATAAAAGAATTTTGATACAAGAATGAATTTTTTTAAATAGACTGAAAACTAGTTTAAAGCATAAATTAATATTGAGTCTAATATCGAAACAATTTCAAAATTTTAATCCCAGGAAACCGACGAGAGCAATTCGAATGATATAGCTGGACTAATAGAACGAAAAAAAAAAAGTTGGATGGCGTTTTAAGAGGAGATGAGCGAGATAAGGCAATAGAGCCTTCGGGGACTTCTGGACCCTTGGCCGAGCTTGGACACCACAGACAGTCGAAGGCAAAAGAAAACTTCACGAGACAGGAAGTGCCGCGACTTTATCTCCGTTTGACATCTCACCTGCGCCATTTCCCAGCAGCTGAGTCCAGCCAAGATATCGTGCTCCATGAAAAAGGATCCACGAGTAACCACGAGAGAGAGCCAGAGAGAGAGAGAGAGAGAGAGAGAGAGAGAGAGAGAGAGA